>PVKE010050081.1:0-11058 GCA_004027555.1 Craseonycteris thonglongyai | reverse complement strand
GGTTCTGCTCTAGCTTCTCAATTTTGTTGGTAAAGTACTCATTTTGCTCAGAAAATTTCTTGTTGAGGTCATTTAACTGTGTCTGGGTACTTTGCCAGCATTGAGTGAGCTCTCTGAGTGTCTTGATTAATGCAGCCCTGAATTCTGTTCACTTAGATTTGATTCCAAGTGTGCAAGGTCCTTTACTAAAGACTGCCCCATATCTTCTGGAGGGGCTTTGGATTCTGAGGTGTGCATTGTGTTTGCTGTGGTTCTTTTTGCTTTAGGCATGAGTCTGTTTTCCCTCTGGGGGTTTGCCTATCAGATGGGCTTCTCTTTATTTTTTCTTTTGGACTCAGTTGTGGGAGAAGGAGATTTTGGGAGAGGGTTGAGGGAAGCAGACAGCTTCTGTGTCCTGGGGCACTTCAGGTTGCTGTCTTAGCTGTTAGATAGCAGGGTAATAAAGGTGTGGCCAGGGGTGGGGGCATGTGAGTAGGAGCTAGGGTGGGCCTGAGACACAATAGCAGATTCCTCTTTCAGCAGGGGGGCTGGTGGTTCAGTGCGGGCGGGGCGCAGGATCTCTGGTCTTTCCTCCTCCTGGCTGCCCCTCCTTCAATTGTATCTGTAAGGCATGCCCGCAGGGCAGCACTTGGATGGGCTGGGGCTTGGCAGAGGCCCTGGTCGGCCGTGCACGTCCCGCGCACAGGCAATGACACAGCGGAGACCCGGCAGGCAGCCCAGTTGCGCGCGTGCGGTCCGCCAGGCCCCGGAGGCCCAGTGGGCGGGACGCCAAAAGCCCAGCTGCGCGCTTGTGAGCAGGCAGCAGCGCTGCCGCGGCCCGGTGGGCACGGCGCCGAAAGCCGGTCCCGTGCACAGGCAGCGGTGCTACGGCGGCCTGGCGAGCAGGGTGCCAAAAGCCCTGTAGCGCACCAGCGAGCAGGTAGCGGCGCTGCGGGGCGGCCCGGTGGGCCGGGCACCGAAAGCCGGGTGTGCGCACTCTGCGATGCATGGCCCAGTGGGCGGGGCGCCGAAAGCCCAGCCTCGCACTTCCACGCAGGCAGAGTCGCTGCAGCGGCCTGGTGAGCGGGGCACCAAAAGCCCAACTGCGTGCTGGCAAGCAAGCTGCGGCGCCGCTGTGGCCCGGTGGGTGGAGCGCCGAAAGCCCCGTGTGCACAGGCCGTTGCTTGGGTGGCAGCCGCTCTATGCTCCCGGCTCTGTTGAGACCGCCGGATTCACTCCAAGCATGTCCAATGCAGCTATGCCCACTCAAGCCCCAGCCCTCACTCCAAGAGCCCTGTCCTCAGAAGGCGCTCCTTCACAGTCAATCTCCTCCGTAAATCAGGGGTGCTGAGCTGTTGCAGGCTGGTGCCCTGCTCTCACCCCACCCGCCGGGAAGTGCAGCCGCCCTGCTCCACAGTCCCTGTTCCACTTTAGGCTCTGTGATCTCATTAGGGCACTGTGTGCTGTCCCTTGAGTTTGGCTGTTAAATTGTCCACAGTCTTGTGGGGCTTCCACGCTCCCTAGGTCTCGGCTTCCAGCCCGCCCTCGATCCAGCTCCCCTTTGACCGTAGTCCCTCAATCCCCCTTTGTTTTTGCCAGCCCCGGGCCGCACTCCGAGTCTCTGTCCCCGAACCGCTGCTGCCCTTTTCCTCTCCCGCTCTCCCCTTTTTTCTCTAACCTTTGTGTGTTGTTCCACGTTGTGTGGTTCTCTTAGTTGAGGTTTCTTCTCAGGGTTTCCCCTGTGGATTCCCCTCTGTTCACAAGGCCCTTCCCAGGCAGTTATCGGCGTTCTCCTCTCATGCCGCCATCTTGGATCTCCATCATATTTTTTTAAAGATGTGTTTTATTGTTTGATAGGAGAGAGAGAAAGAGAGAAATTAAGAAAAAGAGAGGAAAGTGGGAGGGCCCAGAGCAGTCTCCATAGTTGTGCATCATTAGTTGTGACATAGTTTCATTCCACACAGGTGGATATGGGGCTGCAGGTGGGAACTGAACTGGGGGCCTCCCATGTGGGAGGTGAGAACCTTTGTCACTGAACCATCTCCATTGTTACCAGTTGTACCACAATTCAGCATATAGGTTTGCATGGGCTAGGACTGAGATTTGATCCCTGGACCTTGAGGTTGCAAGGCAAGCACTTATCCAGCTAAGCTATCGTGGTGTCCTTGAGGTATCATCATTAAGACTCTGAAACTCACTATTAATTCCTCAGAAAATAAGTCATTGTCCACCAGAAACAAATTGCTAAACAAATGTCAAACACTTAAAAAATTGTATTGGCCACATTCTAAAAGTCATTTCTCCAAGGGAAAATGATTATCTTTGATAGGTACAGTAATACAATATTGCTACATTAATGAAATTTAGCTATGTGAAAGGTATTGGATGGTCGCAACCAGAAGTGGTTGGAAGTTAAAGTGTTAAATTTAGTGACACCAAATTATGAGTAATAATAACTGTTTTAGTGAGTGTTTCAAGCATCAAGCATTGCATTTCTTTTACTTCATCTATGATTTTATAGCAACCTTGTTATTTGGTATCATCTGATTTTATACAAGTAAAAGTAATTTACATAATTTGCCCTCTGTATCATATGCCTAATGTGAGATGAAAACTTAATATATGCCTAATACTCTAAACATCAAATCTCAAAACCATAGTTGTTGTTTCTTTGAGCAAGGTGTTAGAGATAACTAAAATGAAATTTATGTCAAATGGAGGAGTCAAATTATCTCACTATAACTTCTAGTGCATCCATGAGAAACAACTTGACTGGCATTTGGAACCAAAGAACTATCAGATATAGAACTACTACTAACTCCCCTCCTTAAAAATAATAAAAAAATCCTTACAACACCTCTTATTTTCTCCTACTATAAATATTAACTCTTTAACAAATTTTGTAGTCTGACACTCAGCTAAATCAACTTTCCATTTGGAGGCCACCAGTAATTCTGGTTGTCTTTCTTTTGACTATTCCGCTCCCTCTCCTCAAGTTTTCTTAACACATTAACCTCTTTCCGTCTCTCTTTTCGCTACATAATTTGCTCTCCTTAGAAAGCTTTTCTGGTTTCAAGATCAAATCCTCTTCCAGGTGTGAATTCCTAGTGCTTTGGAGTTGTTCTCCCTAACATGCAATATAATTATAATTAGTTGTCAGATAGGGACAAAAATATATTAAATCATGAGTATTCATCAACTTCCATTGTTGTTCTTCTCTGTTTGCCCACTTTCTTGACCTTGATTTATGTTGATGCAGGTGGTAGGTAAGTGACTGAACTAGGGGGACTGTAAGAGGTTATGGCTGTGGAAAGGGTGAGGAAGGGGAGAGAAAGAGAAAGAGATTAAGTAAATATTTTTAAATTATTGCTAAAATACTGAAAGTAAAATGTATATGAGAGTTCTTTATACCATCTTAATAATTCTGTAAGTTTGAAAGTATGTCAAAATAGTCAAATGTAAGCATGAATGACAACATGGAGTTAATACTTAGCAAGAGGAGTTTATTGGAAGGTGATAAAAATTGTTTAATAACTTCTCCAAATTAGACGAATGAGAACTTCTATGATATTTAAAACTTGTAGTGAGAGTAAAATGAGTACTAACACGAAGATCCAAATTCTACTCATTCAGCAAAAGTGGTTTTAATCCTTTCTTATTAACACCACCTATCCAGTCTATATTTTCAGAACTTTATTTTTTTTTGTTAAATTTTTTATGGCGACATTGGTTGGTAACAATTAGTTTTCAGACATACAAATCTACATTACGTCACCTATGTACTGCATTATGTGCTTAGAGAGAATTTTGTTAATTAACCTATCCCATGGGCTCTGGTACATCAAACTTTCTTGATAAAGACAATTCTGAGTGAAAGAATGAACCGTATTGGGTCCTCTATTGTATAGTACTTCTAAACCTCGTATTCTGTTCCAGTGTTATACTTAGACTACGTCAGAAGTGAGTAAAGAATCATCTGGTGAATAATTTAGGTTTTACAGGTAATACAGTTTCTGTGAGAATGTGTCAGCTCTTCAATTCGAATTCAAAGGCAGCCACAGATAACAAATAAATTAGCATGGCTATTAAAAATATTTGTAGACATTAAAATTTGAATTTTATATCATTTACATGTGCTACAAGAGACTATTCTTTGGGATGCGAGGGATAGCTCAGCAGGTTGAGCGCTTGCATTTCAACCACAAAGTCTGAGGATTAAAAACCAAACCCAGCCTCCGAAAACTCATAACATGAACTGCGGTGCAACTGGTAACCACCAGATGGCAGCGAAGATCCTCGATTCCTATGAGGGAGACACCCCCCCCCCCCCAAGTCAAGGTTCCCACCCTGAGTGGCTCCACATCTACCTGTGTGGAATGAAATTATGTCAAAACCAATGATGTACAACTATGGAGACTGATCTGAGTCCTCCTCCTTTCTCTCTCTCTCTCTCTCACCTTCTCTCAAACAATAAAATCTTAAAAAGAGAGAGACAGAGACTATTCTTTGATTCTCTTCAATCATTTTAAAAAGTGAAAAAACATTCACACCTCGTGTGCTACTCAAAACAAGCAGCAGGCCATATTGGACCTATAAGCCAAGGTTTACAAACCACTGTCTATATCTTCTTTTCTTTTTTTCTTTTTTTTTTCTATACACCAATCATCTTTCTTAAAATATACAAAGCTTCAGAACCAGTACTTTCTAGGTACCCCTAGCATCTAGTTTTACACTGGCAGATTCCTAAGTAGAGAAATATTGAGTGAATAAAATCAAGAAGACACTTTCCACTTAAATTAATCACATAACTCTAATTACAAACTTCCCTATTTTAGCAATTTTAAGTGAAAATTTATTGTCTTGCTTATGTATTATTTAAAATAGAGTTGTTGTTTTTTTATGCTGAAGCAAAGGAAAAAGTGCATTTACCATATAACAACTTTTGCAGCATTTGAAGTAATTCTGTCTTCAGTTGTAGGTCACAAACACCCCAGAAATCACAAATTATCACTAATTAATATTTGTAGTGTCACAAACACACTAGCACAAAGAAGGCACTTAGTAGAAAGAAAGTAAAGTGACTTACAAAGAAAATGAGAATAAAATGGGACTATATTTAAAAAAGAAAAGATATAGTCCCAAAATATATTTATATCACTATATATGTATATATAAAAACTTGAAAATATTTTTCTAAATTGTACTTTAAGTGCTAAATAACAAACAACAACAAAAAAAGCAAAAAAAACCCAACCAAAAAAACCCAAAACAAAACAAACAAAACAAAATTTTCCACTAAAAGAGATAGGTAGTATATTTATTTTTAACAAAAATAAGAATAATTAAGCTAATGGATTGTATTCATTATGTTGGATTATAAACTTCTATTCTAGGTCTTGCATGATGCCTTAATAGACATAATATCAGAGTTGTAAGAAAAATCTTAAAATAAGTCCACATATTTCTTTTTTCTGTTTCATTACCTTCTTGTGCATCCTCTCTCCACCTGCCCCTAAATGAAGAAGAACTCAGCAACCAACAACTTTCTCACACTGCTGTCTCAAACCTGCTTCTCTTTCCCCTCACTAGTCAACCTGCCCCATCCTGGCTCTAGAATAACATTCATTCTATAATCTGAAAATGTTGATAGAAAACAAATTATAGATGTTTTTACTGTGTTTTCTAAGCTAATTTAAATGCAGAAAGGTTTCTTTGTGTTCTTTTCTTGCTCTCCCTATCTCTCTCTCTCTCTTTTTTTTTTTTTTTGGTAGCTTCTTTTGCAGCAAAACAAAGAGGCTACCAAGCAAATGGAGAAGATATTGTATTTGCAATAACACCATTGATAAAAGACTAATTCAAAATATATAAAAATCTCATACAACTCAATAACAAAGAGCAAATAATCCAATAAAAAATGGGCAGATGACCCAAACAGACACTTCTAACAAGAAGACATACAAACAAATCAACAGATATGTGAAAAAATGCTCAACTTCACTAGCTATTAGGGAAATGCAAATCAAAACCACTATGAGGTGAGTGCCAGGATAGCTCAGAGGTTGCACACTTACCTTGCCATCACAAGGTCTGGGGTTTGAATCCTGGCCCTAGCCCATGCAGACACATATGCTGAACTGAGGAATGACTGGTAATCGCTGGGATAGCACAGAGGCAAAGGTTCTTGCCTCCCATTTGGGAGGTCCCTGGTTCAGTTTCTGCCCGCACGGCTTACATCCACCTGAGTAGGATGAATCCTTGTCACAAATAATGATGTACAACAACAGAGACTGCTCTGGGCCCTCCCCTCTTCTCTCTCACCTCTCAAAAAAGAAAAATAAATCTTAAACACACACATGTAATGAAATACCACCTCCGACATGTTGGAATGGCTATCATCAACAAGACAAGAAATAATCTGTTGTAGAGGCTGGGGAGACTAAGGAACCCTCCTATACTGCTGGTGAGAACGTTAACTGGTAGAGCCACTATGGGAAACATTATGGGAGTTTCTCAAAAAATTAAAAATAGAATTACCATATGACCCAGCATTTTCTCTTCTGGGTACCTACCCAAAAAATCTGAATAATTTATCCATAAAGCCATATTAATATGTACCCCTATGTTCACTGCAGTATTATTCATGGTGACCAAGACACAGAAACAATCAAAATGTCCTCCAGTAAATGAATAGATAAAAAAGACATGGTACATGTACATAATGGAATGTTACTGGGACATAAGAAAAGATGAAATACTGCCATTTGTGACAACATGGATAGATTTTGAGATTATACTGATAAGTGAAATAAGGCAGACAGAAAAGGTCAAGACCTATACGATTTTACTTATGTGTGAGGTATTAAACTGAAAGCAAGAAATTAGTAAGACAAACAAATAAAACCTTATAGACACAAAAACTTTATGGCGATTACCAGAAGAAAAGAGGGAAAGAGGGCCAAATATATGGTGATGGAAGGAAATTCGACTCTGGGTGGTGTTATAGAATTAAAATTGTACACCTAAAACATATATAATTTTACAATTAATTCAATAAAATTTTAAAGATGCAAAAAAGATTAAAGAACATAAAGCTAGGAATTTGGTTATGTAACCAAGTAAAGTCTTTGAAATCAGGTATTTCTCCTTCCAAATAACTTATTACTGAAAAATACTTCATTGAAAAATGTAAAAGAGGTTTTATAGTAGTGGTTATTACAGCTCTTATATTCAGGTATCAGCCTGATTTAAGATCAGGAGTGCTCCTGGTACAGAACAGATTCCTGCTGCTCTTCATTAGTTGTCATTTTTTTTTTTTTAATTTAATTAACTTAGTAGTAGCAGGTTGACTTTAAGGATAGCTATTCCCCGAGAAATGGAAACACGGCATCAGTAACCCTAAAGAGAATTTTTTTTAAGTATAAATTATATTGTTGTCAAAAAATATTTAACCTCAAATCAGCAGGTTAAATGTTTGCATGTGCATACATTCACATGTGCACACACACACACACACACACAGACATACGAGGTTTAGTAGATATATTTCATTTCTTAGCATTTATGGCATAAAATGATAGAATATTCAGAGAAGACTCTACAGTCAGAACAACTGAACTTCTACTTAACAACTTTGTGCTTTGGACAATGTTACTTAAATTTCATGAATCTCAGTATCCCCATCTGCCCAAATGTAGCTAGCAGTGTATCTGTCAACATGGCGCCATTAACTCTACAAGAGAAAACAAAGTCAAAGTTCCTATTGCAGGTTGATATTTACTAAACATTGTTCTATTTTCTTCTAGAGAATTAACTACCGGTGGCTTAAACAATACAGATAGTCATGGTTCCAGAGCAGAAATGACTTGTAATTAAGATCCACAAAATGTGTCTCTTTGTTTTCTGCCGTGTCGTGGTCCTGGCTCTCTCCTCATGTCCCCAAGATGGCTACTGTGGAAACAAAGCTCATGCCCTCACTTGACATTGTCCAAACTGTGACGAAAATTGCAGAGACAATAAGATTTTTATTCACACACTTCTCTTTTTCTCCAAAGGAAAAAAATATCTCTTTCCCACTGCTTATCAGAAGTGGGCCATATACCAAGTACCAGATAATCACTCTCCAGAAAGGAAAGTGACTGCTCTGGGAGGCTAAGTCAAACCATAATTCATTCCTCAACCTTTTTGCAATCAAGGAAGAAGTTGGAAATGGCTGGTGATCAAGAAATCAATAATGCCTTCCACTTTGATAGACTTGAAAATAATAGCCTCTGGTTGTGTTTTGCCTATAAGCATGTATTACTTACATTTGTATATGTTATCACCCCACTTAGAAACTGTGGGGCCTGTAAGAAGTGTGAAGACAGGACAGGTCATCACATCTATGGCAAATATTTAAATGATACAAGTTTAGGCACATTCATGTTGTGGGTGATTGATTTATTGTGATACCTTTGAGTAATGCGTTATGAATATTTCCCATAGAATGGGTTATGTTTTAAGTATTTTCATGTATTTTTACTCTAGGGATAAATGGGCAAATGAATTGCATGAGAAAGCCAGTGGTTAGGGCTGAAATAAACTGTCTATTTTGAGCTAGACGATAATGTTTATAACTTGTGCCTGTATAACAAAAACATTGTTATATGTGTTATTCTATTTCCTATAAAAAAATACCTAAGTCAAAAATTATCACAATTCACATTTTGTAGATACAGAAATTGAATCTCAAAGAGACCAATTTATATATTCAAGGTCTCGTACTTAGTAAGCTGCAGAGCCAAGGCTAATTCTCAGGGTTTCTGAGTCTAAGCTTAGAACACTTTTCATTAAAGTACTCCAAACAGGTTTCTCCTGAAACATGATATATATCACAAATGACTTCTGTGATTGTAGGCAGAACTTCCTCCAGAGAGAGCCAGAAATAGAAAGAAAAGAGAGATCTTTTCTTTGCATGTTTCTGCATGTGGTATGGCTCAGTTTGTTCAAATATAGCTAATTAGAGGGTGAACTCCTCCCCAAAATCAATGTAAGTATTTTAAAACTATATGTCTGGCAGAATGACCTATGAAGATGTTATCATAAAATACATTCCCATTGATTATCCATGAAATTGATATTCTGATTTCCAATGTAAGTAAAGGCAATGCCCTCAAAAGAGTCCCCAAATCTGGTAAACTGCATGGATGTGGGGAGGTGGGGTGGGATAGGTATAATCTTTAGAAAAATTGACAAACTCTTTTATATCTAACATTATTCATTCATTAAGTATTTCTTGAAAGCCTACTATGTATGTTAAAGACTAAAAGTTGAATACTAAGAAACAGCTCAGAGTTAGAAAAAATATGTGAGTAGAAACATTATACAGTAGTCAATAAGGACCCCAAGAAAAAGATGGACTTGAATAGTGAGTGCAGACTAACCAAATGAGGAGAAGTCCACACAAGGAAGAAAAAGTAGTATGTGTGGACAGTATGACATGTTACCAGATGAGAAAAATGCTTTCTAAGGAAAGGTACCTAAAGGGTTGCTCTATTTTCAGGAGATAGATGATTACTTTTGATGTCAAGGATGAGTACTATGGTGACAAACTTGAGTTTGAGGAGACTAGAAGAGAGAAGTACTGGGGACAACCTCAAGTGAATTTTTCTCAACATTTAGCTGAAGCCCATTTGCCTTAATAGAAAACGTATTCTATATATATAATTATTATTATTATTTTTTTTGACAGAGAGAGTGAGAGAGAGAGAGATACAGAGAGAGAACTGAACCGGGGGAGTTCCCAGTTCAGCACATGGTTCCGCACGGGCAGGGGCCGGGATTCGATCCTCGGTCCCTGGCTCTGCAAAGTGAGTGCTCAACCCACTGAGCCATCCCGGCTTCCCCGAAAACATATTCTTTTACACAGTAGATTTCTGCCTTCATTACCCAAAGGTTTGATTTTTCTCTTAAGGCAAATACACCTGACTCGGCCTGGCTTGAATAACAGGCTGTATGGCCCAGGCTGACTCAAATCCCTTTACCCTCAAAGAGACGAAGAACCACTCCATTATGCCAGCTGTACACTTTTCTTCCCAGAGGAAGGAACTCTTTGTCAACTTACAAACTCCTATAACAGGTATTATCTGAGCCATATGGCAATTAGTTGTCAACTTGTTATATTAACTTTTTTATGTGTTTACATTATAGTTTCTTAAATTATTTTTAGTAAAAAGAGAAAGTAATTTGTATTCTCATTTCTTATACATATAGGTGTTGCATATTACTGGTCATATACTATAAGTAGGAGGGGGATAAATTAAACATTAGAAAAAAAAAGAATAAATGAAAACAATAATTAAATTATTTTTTGCTACATCAATATTTTTGAACAGTCCATTTTGAAAATATATAACAACAGATGTCATCATTTAATCTTTACAACAAATCATAATACGCAAAGTTGAAAAAATTCAAAAGTACTGCTACTCAAAACAGTGGCCTAGTATAACCAACACAGACTCTTTTTCCACCCATACTAGGTACCCGTATGTCATAGTGACATGTACCTATTAGCTTTCTAAATATGAAAGAAATATATTGGGAAGATTTCATTTTTAAGTGTCATATATGTTGAGGCCATTAATTCGGTGTGATATTTATCATGTCACTCTACCTCCTTTTAGGATCTCATCTATAAAACAGAGATAAACATGCAAACCTTCTAAATGCCTTACAGGATGATTACAAAATCAATGAGGCAAACTATTTGTTTAATATTTGAAGGTTAAGATTCCCACTGATAAATGATTGTCTTCTTTTAAGGGGATATAAGTGGGAGTAACTTGATGGAAAATGAAAGGGAAATTGGCAGCTGATAAATAATTGTCTTCTTTTGTCATTTATTTATTTATTTATTTATTTATTTATTTATTTATTTATTATTGTTTTTGACAGAGAGAGAGACAGACAGATACAGAGACAGAGAGAGAACTGAACTGGGGGCACTCCCCAGTTCAGCACATGGGTCCACACGGGTCAGGGCCGGGACTCCATCCCTGGTCCCAGTGCTGCAAAGTGAGCGCTCAACCCACTGAGCCATCC
>PVKE010050080.1:0-11057 GCA_004027555.1 Craseonycteris thonglongyai | reverse complement strand
ATCTTCAGTGCATATTTATTTCTATTTTACTTTTGACAGATAGAGGAGAGACAGAGACAGAGACAGCTAGAGAACCGAACTGTGGGAACTCCCCAGCTCAGCATGTGGGTCCTGCCTGGGCCGGAGCCGGGATTCGATCCTCGGTCCTCATGGCCTCAAAGCGAGCGCTCAACCCGCTGAGCCGTCCCGGCTTTCCCCTATATGACTATTTTTGTATAAGCATAGAGTTACACTCCCATAATATTCACAAAAAGCCTTTTCAGTGTCCATGTTTTCCAGTTGTTTTCTCCTTTTACTTACCATCAACCTGTACACATGGTGCTTGCTTTAGCAATAAACTATAAGTTATAGTAACTTTTGAACATAAGTGTAGAACTTTATGTGTCCCTACTTCGTTTACCTACTTAGGTATAGAACCCACGTGCTGAACTGGGGTGTGCCCCACAGTTTGGTTCTCATCAGGGTGAGCTTCCTATGTGGGCGTCTCCCTGGTTTGCCTCTACCCTGTACATGCCTCCCATGTAGGAGGCCCCCAGCCGGTTCCTGGCCTGTGCAACCCTGAGCTCCTAGCTTGGTTCTTGTCCTGCACAGCTCTATCCCCTCATGTGGAATGAAACTATGTAGAAAACTAATGAAACTAATGATGTGCAACTGTGGAGATTGCTCTGGGCCCTCTCTCTCTGCCAAAAACAATAAAAATTAAAAAATAAATACATACAACTCTGAGTTAGTATTTCTTCACCAATACAATACAAATAATCTAGGTAGAAATCATATCTTAAATAAGAGGTACAACTAAATATTTGTATGCAGAATCTATAGACTTTGCTAATTCAAAGTGAAGTATAAACAACCAAACTAAGGCAAACCAAACCAAATAAAACAGAATAAGAAACTAGAATCTAGTCTGGATCCTAAGTCTGGGATGTGAAATTATGATTGGAGTAGCATACATCATAGAGGATGGGATGTTGGAAAGGGTAAGACAAAGTATATTTTTAATGTGTGGTGTGTAGGGTCCTGTGGAGTAGCTAGATATAGATATATAAAAAACAGATTATGTTAATCTGGAAATCGAGAAGGGTTGTAGAGGAGAAAAAGATCTGGAATTTAGTAGTAAACAGGCCTAATGTGAATCCATAGGAAAGGATGAACTTGCTCAAGAAGAGTGTACAGGGGAAGCCAGGATGGCTCAGTGAGTTAAGCACTCGCTTTGCAGCTTGGAGGACCGAGGATCAAATCCTGACCCCGGCCCGTGTGGACCCATATGCTGAACTGGGGAGTGACCCCAGTTTGGTTCTTACCATGGTGAGACCCCAGCCCAGTTCCTGCCCTGTGCAGCCCCGCACCCACCTGTGGAAAGAAATTATGTGGAAAAACCAATCATGTACAACTATGGAGACTGCTCTGGGCCCTTCCCCTTCTCTCTGTCTCTGTATCTCTCTCTCTGTTGAAAACAACAAAATAAATAAATAAATAAATCTTTTTGTTTTTTTAAAGAAGAGTGTGCAGAGAAGAAGGAGGAACATTCAGAAGAAAGAACATTGAGGGACATCACAAGACTTGTTTAAATTATGACATTAACTACTATGATGGATAAATAATATTCAAAATGAAAATTGAAAGCTGCCAAAATTGTTATTCTACTCCTCAAAAGGTGTCAGGTTCAAGTGATTTCATAAGGTAAAATTCACAAACATTAAACTTGTCTAAAGCATATACTAGTGGATTTTAACTGAGGGTGCTTTTATGTTTGCCGGGGGACATTTGCCAATGTCTGGACATTTTTGGTTGTCACAACTGGGCAAGATGATAAAGGAATGTTTTACTGGCATCTGAAATGCTCCTAAACTTCTTACATACACATGAGAGCCCCATAGAAAAAAACAATTATTGACCCAAAATGTCCAGAGTACCAAGGTTGACAATTCTTGGCATAAAGAAAAAAATTTTTCTTAATGTTATTCTTAGTTTACATTTGAATACAAATGAAATTTTAATCTAAAAACTACCAAGGATGGATATGATAAAATTATAAGCATAGCTTGCTTACAATTGTTGAGGCAATCATGCCAATAATAGGTAAGCAAGTCTACTATTCTTATTCAAAAATGTGTGCCATAACAGTGAAGGCTTTATTTCAAAAGTTTATAAATGATTCAACAAAAGCAAACCTGATAATAATACCCAATTTCAAAAGTAATAGAGAAAAACTGCATCTCAACATATTCCAAACAGAATTTCATAAAATTCAGTATCCAACCCTAATTTAAAAATAATAGGGCAAGCTGGGATGGCTCAGCAGGTTAAGTGCTTGTTTTGTAGCTCCAGGGACCAGGGATCGAGTCCCACCCTGGCCCGTGCAGATCCATATGCTGAACTGGGTTGTGCTTCCCATGTGCGGGGGCCCCCATTCGGTTCTTGCCCCCTGGTTTGGCCCCTGGCTTGAAAGGGTGTGTCTCCTATGTGGGAGACCCCATACCCAGTTCCCACCCTGCGCAGCCCCTGCCCACCTGTGTAGAACAAAACTATCTAAAAAACTGATGACATACAACCATGGAGAATGCTCTGGGTACTCCCCCTTCGCTCAGTCTCCCTCTGTCTCTGTCAAAAACAATAAAATAAATTAAAAAAAATAATTATTATTATAATCCTAGCCTAGTGATTAAAAGAATCTTTCTTAACCTGGTAAAATGTATATACTAACAGAAAAATTATATAGAACAGCAAACTACTAGAGGCCTTTCTAGTAGAATTAGAAAAATTAAGTGTGACCATCACCACTGTATTGGGTTATACTCTATTATGTAACAAGAAAATCAAAGATCCAATAATATAAATTCTAGAATGAAAGAGACAAAAGTAATCATTACCTACATATAATATTTTTAAATAATTAGAGAAAAGAGGATAGGAAATATTCAAATCATGGAAAGAATATTTAAAAATTATTAAAAGAAAAACATTATTAATTTTTTTAACACAAGGAATAAACTGCTAATCATCCAGAGTTAAAATTGTCATCCTATTCACTTTAATAATAGAGTCCTTTTTTTTGCTACCCATTACTACTTCCTCTTTTTCGATATAGCAGCATCCCAGTTTTATGTGGCGAACTGGAGATGTCCATTCCTGCTGCTATCTAGATGGCCAGAGCTACTCTGGCCAGCTGTTCTTTTTGAACCCATTATTTTCCTTTGTTTATAGAAATGCTCTATAAAGGTTCAGTTGATTTAATATTATTTGTTAGAGTAGTTTTATTGCTTTCAACCAAAGAACTGAAAAACTGATCTGTAGAGGGCCAAAAGAGATAAATTTAATCGTAAAAGTGAAAGAACATGTGAACAATTATGTGTATGTTGTTCCTGGGAGAAGAGACTTAATCGTTATGGACGTACGTTCTCTCACAAATTAATAACTATACTTCTACACGATCACAGATAGGGCCATTTTTATAAGTAATACAGTGGATTTTCCCATCAGATAATAACAACAGAACAATTCAACCCTGTTTATTGTAGAAAGGAACAACAATAAACACATAGATAAACAAACTAAAAGAAATTCTGGCAATAACTTCTCATATGATAAAATTCTAATTAAAAACCAGTAACAAATATTCCAAGTTATAGTCTGTTCTCCTCTATTGAACACACAGACACGTGCATACACACAGAATTCCTATTTGATTAACATGCTTAGATGTAAAGTATAAAGCCATACATTTTTTTTTTTCTTTAAGTTAGGAGACTATTTAATCACCTTAGTGTTGAGACGGTCTAGGTTGGAATGAAAAAACTCAAACCAAATATTATAAAGGATGGATATATATCTGTTTACATAAAAATAAAAGTCACTACACAACAAAAGTAATCATAAACCAAGTTCAAAAATATATTTGACAAGTGAAAACATTTTACCTTATTAGTAATCTAAGAATTGCAATTACAAACAACCAATCAAATTATGCTTGAAAAATCATAGTAACGAGACTCTGAACACTGTCAATAGAGATCAGTATGTTTCTGAAGGGCAATTTTGTAAAAAGCTTATAAGTTCTAAGTGAACAGCTATTTCTACTCAACAAATTTACTTCAGGGATTTATTAAAATAAAACAATTTAACAATTATTAAAAACACAAAGATGCTTGATTCTTTTAACATAATAGTAATAATTTGGGAACAACCTGAAGGATCATTGGTGACAAATTATTCATTCAAGAAATATAGTACAAAATACAAGAAAATATTATGCAATTAATAAAAGTATGAAAGAACTATGGGTAATGTACAGATGTTTAAAAGATGTGAAGTAAAATAGAGCAGGATGCTATATTCAGTATATATAGTCCCTACTTTATGAAGTATAATTCCAAATTATTAAACCAAAGTTTGGAAGACTTTGTGAAATTGTGAATATGTGAAATTATTAGAGTGATTACTGGGGGATTAGAAATTATATATATATTTTTACTTCAATGACTTTTGTACTGATTAAAATTTTTACAGAGATCAAATATTATTTTTCTAATTGCAATACAATATTTGTTCAATTTTGAAAGAAAAGTAGAATCAGAAAAATAATCACAAATTTGGACACAATAACCTCAGATATTATATAGCTGATACAAAGAAAACAGTTCAAAATACAAAACAAAAACAACAACAAAAAACTTCTATAGAGCAATTCTGTGGAAATAATAAAATAAAAAAAAAACATAAAATAAGAAAAATCCGCAGAACTATTTTATTGGATCATGGCTTACAATTGCAAAGTATTAAAATTAGCATATGTATTCATCACAAGAGAATGCATATGTCATTTGATGCACTATTGTGAAGTCATGCAATGTAATTATGATGTTTTTTAAGAACTTGGGACAACATATTTGAAAAATATATAAGTGAAAAAGCAGGAGATAAATTGTGTGTGAATAAGCATTACAAGTCTGTGCATATAAATGATAGATTTAAACAGATATTACTAAGATTGGTAGAATTATTTTTAGTGTGATACGCATATTTAATTTTTAAACTCTCAGTAATGTTATTTAATTTTATTTCATGAAATAAAATTGAAAATGATGCATGTTTTGTTTTTGTTTTTTGTTTTTGTTTTTTATTTTTATTTATTTTTTTGACAGAGAGAAACAGAGAGAGAGAGGGATAGACAGAGAGAAGAGGGAGGGCCCAGAGCAGTCTCCATTGTTGTATGTCACCAGTTTTTGACATGGTTTTGTTCCACACAGGTGGGAGGAGGGCCACACAGGGCCAGAATCAGTTCAGGGGTCTCCCACATGGGAAGCTTACCCCAGCAAGAACCAAACTGGGAGCCTCCCATGTGGGAAGCACACCACAGTTCAGCACATGGCTCCTCATTGCCAGGGCTGGGACTTGATCCTCAGAACTTGGAGCTGCAAGACAAGCACTTAACCTACTGAGCCATCCTGGCTTCCCCATGCTTTGTTTCTTTCCATTAAGTTTTCTTGGTCATTGAACTCGTGGGACACAATCAATTAGTTGTACCATTCATTCTTCACTCCCATTGCATATCACTTACCATAGCTCGTGATTATTTGTTTATTTGTATATTTGTTGTCTTACAATCTTTACAAATTTAATTATATATTCATAAGTTCTATTTTTTAAAATTTTATTCATTAAATTCTAAACATGAGGACAACCACCATACCTATTTATTTCCACTCTTTTGTAGTAAATGTATTACTACAATATTTCCACATTTACACTTAAGGGTATTAACCTCTCAGGGGGAAAAAAAAATCACCCAAACAGGAGAAATATATTTATAAAAAAGAGAAAGAGACATTGTAAGGCACAAAGGGTGAGCAACACACAATTAACACTTATATAGTCCTTTATTAGGTACTAGGCCCTGTTGTAAGCACTTTATATACATTAAGTTTTTTAACCCTCAGAACAATCTTACGAAGTAGGTACTGTTGATAAATTATTTTACAGATGAAAAAAAGTTGAATTATAAGAAAAAAATAAGAACAGAGTAAATTCTGGATTTGAAACCAAGCCATATATGGCTCCAGAGTTTGCCATTCTTTACCACAGATCTTATCTAACACGGCTCATTGATATTGTTATTAAGCAAATTTATTAATTAATATTATGCAATGTATACATTAAATAATTCATTTAAAGAAAACTTGAATATATACATATATGAAGGGGGACCCTCCAAAAACAGAAATTTTATTCTGGAGGGTGGTCCCCTTGTAGTACAGGCTTCCCTAACTAGGTGGGTGATCTGAAAACCTATTTGCATCCGTATATCATCTGGCTTTGTTGTGAGAGGCTGAATTAGGCTTCAGTAATTTTTTTTCTTTTTTTGGGGTGGGGGGGACTCTTTCAACACATTGCAGTGATTTACACGAACAACAGGCAGTGTGACAACACACCTACTCACATTGTGCTGAGTATTCAGCAGTTTTTGACCAAAAACAGCATGACTTCCTTGCCCTACCCTCTCTATCCCCCCAATCCCACCCTGAGCAACATTTTTTTGTTTCTTTAGCAGAAAAAAAGTCCTCAAAGGGAAATGTTTTGCCAATGAGAAAGAGGTGAAACAAAAAATGACAGAAGCACTAAAAGGCATCACAATTGATGAGTTCAAAAACTGCTTTAAGGGGAAACCGGGATGGCTCAGTGGGTTAAGCACTCACTTTGCAGCTCCAGGGACAGAGGATCGAATCCCAGCCCTGGCCCCTGTAGACCCATATGCTGAACTGGGGAGTTCCCCCAGTTCAGTGCTCTCTCTGTCTCTGTATCTCTCTCTCTCTCTCTCTCTCTCTCTCTCTCTCTCTCTCTCTCTCTCCTCTCTCTGTCAAAAACAATAATTAAAAAAAAACAAACTGCTTTAAGCAGTGGGAAAGCATCTTGATAGGTTTATTGCATCAAACAGAGTATTTTGGAAGGTGACTAAAGTTTAAACATGTAAAAATAAATATATATATTTTTATAAATAAATTTTATTTTTGAGGGGTTCCTCCTTGTATATTGAACATAGTGTTGAAATTTTACTATTTATAATTTTTTGAAGACTTTATGTACTTACAAGAGTTGATCTTGGGGAACCCATTATGATCTATCTAAAACTGTTGTTTCAGTCTAATTAATAAAGACCTCTGAAAACCATTAGGTAACATTCCTTTTCTCTAATTCCAAAGCTTTTAAAATTAAGAAACTAAGGAAGCTGGGATGGCTCAGAGATTTAAGTGCTCACTTTGTAGCCTCAAGGACTGAGGATTGAATCCCAGCCCTGGCCTGTATGGACCCATATGCTGAACTGGGGGGTATGCTTCCCATGCAGGAGGCCCCCAGTTTGGTTCTCACCCCCCTCCCCCAGTTTGGCTCTTTGCTCAAGGAAGCATTCCTCCCATGCAGGAGGTCCCCAGCCCATTTCCCATCCTGCACAGCCCCCACCCACCTGTGTGGAACAAAAGCATGTCAAAAGCTGATGACATACAGCTATGGAGACTGCTCTGGGCCCTCCCCCTTCTCTCTGTCTCTGTCAAAAACAATAAAATAAATCTTTAAAAAATCAATAAATTAAATTGCATATATTTAACTTAACACAGAATCTGTACTATTTGGGGAGCTCATCTGTTTACCGGTATATTGGTTTCTGAAATAGAACAAATAAATAAGACTAACAATGATAAAAAATGGTTGGTAGACTGTTCCTCAGATCATCTTAATGGACTGCTGGCAGTGAAATAGTAATCTCCATTAAAGAGGAACAGCCACTAATTCTACTTAAAGCCAATCAACTAAAATATTGTGATAAAAAACAAACAAAAAACAATGCCATAAATCCTTTGTAATGCAACACTGAAAGATTTTCAGGAAAACAAAAAAATTATTTTTAGTAGGTAGAGATTCTTCCACATGGTACAAATGTGTTCTTCACCTGTGCTTCCTATACTCTTGGTAAATTGTGAACTTCATGGATTAATCTTTATACCTACTGTAAGGTGACCAGATGTCCCGCGTTTGGCGTGACAGTCCCGATTTTTAACAATTTTTCCCGCGGCGTTTTAAAAAAGTCCCGATTTTTGGAAAGAATGCACGACAAGCTAGGGAACGGCGAGATAGAGACCAAATTTTTAATCAAGAACCCCCTCCCCCCCACCTCACCCACCCCATCCCACCCCACCCCCCCGTCAATGGTGTCCCGCTTTACCAATGTTAAAATCTGGTCCTACTGTCAATACAGTATAAAGTCATTTTACTTTTAAAGTATTTGGGCTAGAAGAAGGATTAAATTATACTTCTTTGAGAAAGTGCTTTACAGACATATGATAAATTCATAAATACTTTTTTTTCCAAAATAGTTTGAGGCTATTTTGTGGTTATAGCTGTGATGGTCTTATCTAGTCTGATGCTATTCTATTATTTTGGTACATTTGACAAGAAGGGACAAAATTATCTTTTCAACAGACATAAGGTGGTACTATGAGACATTAGTAATCTACCAAAGCACCATACTCATATTTTTGTATCTCTTCGATCAATCAAAAGGGCAATAGTGCTCCACTATTTTTTAATATATGAAAAAAAAATTTGAAGCACCCTGTGTCTTCTATAGAGAGTGGATTTAGTCATCAAAAGACTGAGGATAAAACAAGATAATATACATAAAAGCACTTTGGAAAGTATAAATTAAGCAAGATATTCTTTTTTATTATTCTTATGTGTTAATTCCTATATTTGTTTGTTTGTTATTGTATTACATCTTTCTACCCTTTTCTTCAGGCCAAATATCAAGCTTTTCTCCCTCCATTTCTCATAGTCATTAATCAACACACCCATTCAGTTTACTTGGGGTATGATCAGAAAATTTATCTTGTATTCCAAATTTTTTTTATTAGCTTATGTTTAAACAATGGGAAGAGATGGGCTGTCAGTCATCATATCATTATTTTAAAAAAGAAACTGGAAATGCCAGAAAGCTCAGTGGGTTGAGTGATTGCCTTGCAACTGTGAGGTCCAGAGTTCAATTCCGGCCCCAGCCTGTGCAAACCCATACGCTGAACGGCATCACAACTGTAACCTTTGTAATCACGGTGAAGGTTCTCACCTCCTGTTCAGGAGATCCTCAGTGCAATTCTTGCCCCACGTGGTCCCACATCCACCTGTGTGAAATGAAACTGTGTCAAATGATGTACAACTATGGAGACAGCTCTGTGCCCTTCTTCCTTCTCTACCTCTCTCTTACCTTCTCTCAAACAATGAAATAAATCTCTAAAAAATTAAAAATAAATAAATGAATATATCTAGTTAATCACTTTATGTACAAATTTATTTTGAATTTTTAGTCAAAAATTTATTACATTATTTTCATAAAAAAATTGGTGTTTCAAAAATTTCTGCTATTTAATGCACAAATTTATTTTGCATTTTTATTTAAAAAATCATTAAAATATTTTATAAAAAGATTGATATTTCAAAACTTCTGCCATTGTCTAATAACATTGTTCCTTTTGGCTTCTTCACAATACCTTTTATTCAGTAAGGATACCGGCTGCTGGTGTTAGATTCGAGTATGTCCAAAATAGTCACTAAGAAGAGGTCGTGTCAGGCACAGGTATGTACATTAATAATTAAGGCATTGGTGATTTGATACCTTCTTTTTTGAAATTTCTATTGCCATCTCCTCAAATAGAGCCCAGTTAGATTCACAGTAGGAAATATCAGGTGATATAAAACATTTGAACTTTGGAATTTTCAGAACTGGGCTTCCATCTGTATTTTGCTATTTTGTGTTGGTGGGTTTCCCATTGAACTATATAGTCTTTTTTAAAGATCTTTTTTAAAGATCTTTTTAAAGATCAATCTCCATATCTTTCAAGTGAGCATAGTAATAAAACCTCTTAGATTGTTATGTTGCTTGATATAAAAGCTATGTCATTTAGTTAACGCTCTGTATGTGATATTTAGTGTATTCTTTCTATAAAAGTTAAGGTCAATTCCTCTTCGGACATCTATTTTTTCAAGTTCCAAATAGTCTTCATTAATGGTACCTACATGTTAAGAGTTATAAACTCTTTGCCTCTCTGACTTAACAGAAGTGACAAAATTATATGTAAACCAAATGTTCTAAAAAGTTCAAAGTGATATGGCATTTGCTTGAGAATTAAATATATCTTAAAGACTAATTTGGATTCTTGATGTTTAGTGTCCTCTTTCATTCTGCTTGCAACTGATAACTGAAATGAGATACAAGAAATGTTTACAGTTCAGTTTATCCTCTCGTGTTCTTCATTAACTTACAGTGGGTGTTGCCCTTCAAAAGGCCAAGGTTCATGGTTCTGTTTTTTAATTGCAATTCACTCTTTCCTGCTTATTCCAGGAGCATCAGCTTTATCATTGCTTGTGAGATTTACAGCGCTTCCTTCCATCGTCAGCTTGCTAATAGGCAGTTGTTGAACTCCCCGGAGTCTAAACTAGGAAATACGAGCACTATGTAATTGCTACAGCTGGAATCACATTCCACTTCAGAAGCTTCTTAACAGCATTCTCAGATGTGTGAATATCCATTAGTGACCCAAGGGGATTACTCACTGGCACCAAGTTTACCTTTATGAGGGGCCTGGATGATGAAACTTTCCCCTCTCATGAGGAGAGGTAAGGAGATGCAAGGGGATCAGGTTGGTGAAATCAAAAAGAAAATGCATATGAAATGTCGTGCTTCTAAAAGAGAGAAACTCAAAAGGAGAACTATAAAATTTGGCTTCGGGGGTATGCAAGTTTGTTATTTATATTGACTAAATAGCTAACATATTTATCAAAATATCCAAGGGCAATAAGGCTAAATAACATTACTTGATCTTCCTGTGTCTGTTTATGTGGATGATAATTGACAGTAAGCAACACTGAACTTTCACTTCCTGTTCACTGTATCTAGGACAGACAATACTGTGAGAATGACTCAGTTGCTCCAGCAGCAACTGCCCTTTGAGGAAAAAGCTTCCTGATTTCACCATGTCTCTTTTTAAACATTTCTACTCTTCCTGCCCACCCCC
>PVKE010050079.1:0-11064 GCA_004027555.1 Craseonycteris thonglongyai | reverse complement strand
TAGGTAACAATGAATTAAACGTGTCATTATTTATTGAGACCCTGCAAGTGCTTCAAAAACAGTTTGAAGAGAGATTTCTGCAGTTTACAAATATCGAGCCAATTGTCTCCTTCTGTATCAATCCTTTTACTTGCCAAATAAATGTAACAGAACTAGCCGCATGTATTGCAGACCTTGTTCAGGGGAAAGCAGAAGAACTGGAGTTAGAAATTTTGAACCTTAAGAATGATATTTTGCTAAAATCCTTAATATCAGAGGACTTATGGAACATAGTCGATAAAGAAAGGTTCCCATTTTTTTAAAAAGCGGCATATAAAATCAAATCGTTTTTCGGGTCAACGTATTTATGCAAATCTTTGTTTTCAAACATGAATTTAATAAAATCACGATATAGATCTCAACTTACCGATGAGCATCTTAATAATTGTTTGTTAACAGGGTTGTCGTCATACTCTCCTAATTACGAGGCACTGGCCAATGAAATGCAATGCCAAAGATCACACTGACAGATTGTTTTTTTTTATGTTTTCTTTTATGTTTTTTTAAATGATTTTATTATATGTGTTTTTTATTTACTTTGTATTACATTTTGTATATATGTTTCTTTGTGTGTATATAATTTGTACAATAAATTTATTATTTTAAAATTATTCTTATTATTTTTTTATTCTTGTTCAATAATAAATATCCTTAGAAAAAGCTGGTGCCCGCCGCCCTACTGATATTTTAGAATGCGCCCTAGGGTACAAAAAGGTTGGGAACCCCTGCCTTAGAGGACGAACAGAAACTCATTTGTCCTCTATTCGTGCCACTGTCCCCTTCCAGAATGTCCTCACTATTCCTAACATACTAACGGGGACCTCCCCAAAACATTCCAACATGGAGGCAGCGAGAATAATGGAAACACAAGCTCATGAAGGGCTCTCCACCCACCAAGGATATGCAAATAACTGTCATAGTATAAGGAAGGGGCTGGTGCCAGCCTAGAATCATGAGCAAAGCCTTCTGAGTGCACCAGAGGAAAAGGACAGGAAGATGACTCAGGGGCTGGCCCTTGAAGGAAAAGCAAGATTTCAGAACAGGGTGGGCAGAGGAAGGCTTTCAGCAGAGGTGGGCATAGTGAGACACAAAGCCAAGTGATGAGAAACAAACACATGCTGAAGTCCCCAGCTTCCTCTGGGAAGTAAAATCATATAGGGGGTGAAGGCCATATGCCCTGCTCAGGAGATGAAGTCAGAAACACAGCAAGGTGATAAGACTGGAAGAGCCTTACATGAAGAAAAAGAGAAGAAAATTACATTTACCCAAACACTGCACTGAATTTGTTTACACATGTCATGTGAGCTTTACAACAACCTTGAAAGCAACTTGAGCTTCCCATTTTACAGATTAGAAAAGTAATACTAAAGAAGTTAGGAAACTGACCCACAGCTAATAAAGAGAAGTGCTACTACGTAACTCCAAGTACAAGGGGGACCCATAAAACACAGAATTTATTAAAAATTGTATATTTATTCTTACATGTTTAAACTCCAGTCACCTTGAAAGTATACCCTGTTTGATGCAATACACCTATTGAGACACTTTTTCCACGGCTGAAAAGTTTAGTGCTTCCGCCATTTTTTTGTTCTTTCACTTCTTCCACATCCGCTAAACATTTCCCTTTGAAGACTTTTTTCCTCCAGGAAAATAAACAAAATAAGTCACTCTAGGTGAGATCGGATGAATAGGGAGGGTGGGGCACAGTGGGGGTCATTCCATTTTTGGTCCAAAAGTACTGAATACTCAGCACGGTATAGGAAGGTGTGTTGTCTTGGTGGAAGAACCAGCCATCTGTTTGCCACACCTCAGGACATTTCTTCCACAAATTGTGAAAAAAACTCAAAATTTCCAGATAAAAACTTTGCTTGATCATTTGACCCGGAGAAACAAATTCGAGTGCACAATCCCTCTCATATTGAAGAGAGATAATTCCGGGGTTTTCTGGGTCTCCCCTCATATGTTTGAATCCAGATACCAGTAAATGGTAAATGCTGCTTTGAGAAGGCTTCCAGCCAAAGAAAATGTGCCTATATTTTCTGAGCAGTAAGAAGCCGCTGACATCTATAAAGAAGTCGCACCCAGTCATATGCTGGCAAAGGGAGGATGAAGGCCTGAGCAGGATGTAACAGAGAAGGGGAGCCTGAGGATGGGGAGGTGTGGTAAATGAGGCTTCCACCTGAAACTCAAAACTTCCCAATTCAACATAATAGATCCAAAAGATACGCAAAGTAACCTTTCACAGAAACACATCCAAAGAAAGGCCATGCTGATTCATGGCTGTCACCTTGTGATCCATGGAGATCCTCAAGGCAAATTCCAACAAAGACTTTCTAAGCTGGAGGAGACAGGGCTGCCCATACTTCAGCCCCCAGCAGCACGTGGTCTGCGGCAGAGCACAGGTGTGTCATACTCTGGTAATGGATGCATGAGGCCATCCTAACAAGGATCCCAGTGGCAACCAAAGCCACGCTTCCCCCCACCAACAACATTTTCACATAAATCAGAGGGGCAGCCAATCAGAAATCTACTTGCATTAAAAAAAAAGTGAGGATCCTGTATGGAGGCTGGTAAAGAAATGGTATCACCACCTCCTTTGTCAGACAGAGACAATTCTCAGTACCATGACAAAGCTGCTGAGATGTGCCTCCCGGCTCAATCTGTTGTTAATTCACAGCCAAGTTCTACAGTGAAAACAGAGATTGTGTTACTGACAACTCTGGCCCTCAACAGGGCAGATTCGGGCCCCTCTCCAAGAAAAGGTGACACCAGAAGGACCAATCCTCAGTTGGGAACACAGGGCAGCTGAGAAGGAAGTAAGCAGGCAGGAAGGTTGGGGACAGAGACTTCTGGGTAGGCAGGGGATGCTGACCTGCCTCTCTCCAGCCACACTTGCACTCCCCTTGCTCACTTCACCCTGGGCTATGGCCTTTTCCCCCCATCCTCGGAAACCCATTTCTCCTCACCTCGCGGCCTCTGCACACAGGTTTTCTTTCCCTGCCATGCTCACTGCCCCTCATTCCACATGAGTAACCCCCCTCTTCCTTCTAATCTCAGAAGGATAGCAAGTCCTCAAGGACCCCAGGCCTGACTGCCCCCCGCATTCCATGTTCCTATAGAGCCTCAGGCTATGTTCAAGATACTTCCTGTCCCCTCCAAACTGTAAGCTCTGTAAGGCACAGCTGGTCAGTGTGTGCATGATTAGAAGCAGGGACAGACACATTACTGTTAACATGACTCAAGTTTAAAGCCTGGGCAGATATTTACAAGATACTGAAATCTTCCAGCACAATCCATTCCCTGATTCCAAGCCCACCAAGAATAGTGTGATTACAATGGGTTCTCCCAGAGCTTGCCAACAACAAAAAGTTGTCCTGGCTAAAGGTGGTGGGTGTCCAGGTCTTTTAAGTTTGTCATATTTTCTCGTTATAAATAATGAAACACCGATATGACCCTCATTTGGGGTAGAGCCAATCCTGGTGAACTGACACATCCTGGCTTCTACTTCAAAGACCAAAGGCCAGGCTGGATCTTAGCAAATTAAGATCATAAAGGAGACACTACCCTCTTAGGATCATCTGGGCAGCTAAACAGTCTATGTCTCTACACTGTCATTCATTAGGCTGACTTTTTCTTTTAATTTCTGCAGGCACTATAAATCCGGAAGAGAATAGCACCATGGGATGGTCTTTATCTGCGTTGTGTATTGAACTACCTTTGGTCTGACAGCCAAAATGAGCAGCATTCCACAGTAGCTGAGAAGACAGCTCAAGCATTTATTGTCTTTGAGACTGTACGGTTTGTCTTAGTATCTGTGCTTAAAACGCTTTACCACAGTTGCATTTGAGCATTCTATCACTAAAATGGCTTTAAGTTTTATTTCTACACATTTCCTCAAAATATCTTGTGTATTTTCAAGATTAGAAGTGATCTAAACAAAACAAAACAAAACAAAACCAAAGCTTACCATTTTGATAAAACAGGTGAATCATGAGTCAATTTCCTTTCTGAGCACTAAGGGTTTTCCTGGAATTGTTGAAATGGTTACACAAGTAGAACTGAAATATGGTTAAATCATAGGTGTGCAAATGCACCTGATATTAAACTATTCCCCTAATAAATATTGTCAAATAAGATGGGTTATTTAAAATTATATTTTATATAATTAACTTAAAAAATGGTTTCTATTTTAATTAAATACTTAATATTTAATTAAATACTTGTTGAGTTTCACCTAAAACCTTAACATTTCTGCAAAACTTTACCAAAGTTTAATCATACAACTTTTTGAAGAATCCTAGGGAGAAACAAATCCTTTTTCTATTTAATATTATAGAAGATACATTACTAAAACAGCTGCCAAAAGTTTTGCATAGATATATAAACTGAAATAAAATCTATTAAGCAAACATATTGAAATTAAATAATAATCACTAGAGTAGAAGGGCTAATTAAACCTTAAGAAATAGTTTTTAGTCATTTGGAAAGAAGTTTCAAAATGAGTTTTGAAAATAATAAATAAACCCCACCCAGTTCTTGTCCTGCACGGCACTCCACCAACCTGTGTGTAATGAAACCATGTTGAAAACTGATAACATAAAACTATGGAGACTGCTCTGGGTTCTCCCCCTTTCTCTCTCTCTCTCTCTCTCTCTCTCTCTCTCTCTCTCTCTCTCTCTCTCTCTCTCTGTCTCTGTCTCTGTCTCTGTCTCTGTCTGTCAAAAACAATAAAATAAATCTTTGGAAAAAATCAATAGTCAAATAATTTATTTTGACCTGTAGTGATATAAGTGTATAAGTGTATATCATTCACTAATCTAATGTCTGGCAGAAGTCTGTTCTCAGTGTAACAAGTTTGCTGATTAGAGGTCCACTTATGTCCTGAATAAACATCATCCACTTATGCTTTTTCTCAGCTTTGCACTTTAAGGTTTCCTCTAATTCCTTTCTAATTTTTTTCAGCTGGCTTGCTTACCTTAGTACAATAGCATTTTTCCCCCACAAAGCAGCTCACCTTTAGTCTTTCCAAATGATTCATCTAAGTTTTTATAGGACAACTCTTTTTCTGTTCCCTACACACTTTCATCAGTTTTCTTGATAGGATAATTTCCTAAATGACTTAAATCACAAAAAAAATCAGCATAAACAGGATTGAGCATATATAAAACTGACTCTTCTAGACATACAATCTTGTGTTTGGCATGGAGAAGACATTAATTAGTATGTTTTACAGAAGTAATGAAGTGTATTAGTTGGTCAACTTTGTTAAGTTAAAATGTTACCGCATAAATAAATATTTTCTGATTTGAAAATAAAATAAATACAAGTGTTTTTCACTCTAAGTCTTAGAAATGATAATACAGTATACAACAAAAAAAATTGTAAACACAATGAACAGTATTCATTTTTAACACTCATTCATCATTTTGCAAAAGAATTAATCTCAGAGCATCTTTACTAAGTGGAAACCTTCAGAGTATACAATAGTCTATAGAATTTCAGATAATGTGCTACTTTTAAGAGAAAAACATTTATTATAATAACTAATATTATTGTACAAGGAATATGTTTTAAAAAATTTCTACTGAATTATGTCTAAATATGTACTACCTAATTATTAGAAGTTTTTAATTCTTTTTAATTGATTTCATTAATGTTAATTTTTTTAATAGAATATTTGAAATTAAAAGATCATCAATTCATAATTGTTTATATGTACAAATACAATGAAAGAAAAAAGATAATCAAGTAAAAATTAACAGGAATAAAATTACAAAAAATAAAAAATTAACAACTTTTCTTTGTGCTACTGAAAAGAAACCCAGCTTATCTTAAATTACCAGTACATATTTGCTTTACTATTTAAAGAATGTAATTTGTATCTCACAATTCATTGAAATAACCTGAAGAACATGAATTCACAATAAAAGTAAATACAGTTTTTGAGCCTTGTTAAGAAACAGAAGTTTCCAATAATAACTTTTATTTCATGCCATGCCAGTATATAAAGTTTTATTTCATAAGAAATTATATTCACAAAAAACAAAGCATAAGTAAATGAAAGTGAGCACCCAGCCAGTGCTCATGAGGGACACGTGTTTTGCTTTCTTGAACACCTCCATGACATGGTTTCGTAACAGAATCGTCTGTCTTGGCTCTAGTAACAGCACATAAACTATACCTATTTTTAAAAAGACTACATTTAAATTTTATAAAATAGTATACTCTATTCCTAAATATTGTAAAAGTATATATTGTATAAAATTAGCAAATGAAGTTCATTCCCCATATGCTATCAAGCCACAAATACAAAAATTTTATTATGATATTATTTAAAGGTAATACAAAGATTTAAAATTTCTTTAAGTAATAAAATAATGAGAGGTTGTTACTAAAGTCTCAGGCCCCTTTACCCTTCAATTTTTTCAGGATAATATGGCTTCAGGTTAATTAAGTCAAAAGGATAATAATCACCCAATTTTAGTGATTTAACAATCAAAGAAGCATGCCAAATGGCCATGTAAACAATAAATATCAAAGCTTCTCACAAATGAAGTCAACACAAATTTTTTGTATTCTGGACATGATCAAACTGAAAAAGAAAACAACAAAACAAGGGTTCATTAGTCTCTTATTTCCTACACTGTGGAATAATTTTTTCCATCCCCAAGCTGATTTAAGTTGACAAATTGCTTCTTCTGGTCACTTAGCTTCCTGACCTCAAAAGTCCATTTTCTAACTTCTGTCTCAACCAGCTGTTGACAGGCTAATACTGCCCACCAATGTAATAAAACCTCCAAGGGTTTTAGGATTAGGGTAGAAAATTGTAATGACAGTAGAAGAATCAGATGTGAAGTCTTCCTCACTTGTAAGCTCAGATCTCATCTCTAAAGGAGGAAAAATAGTTCTCCCGAAGGAGGCTAATGTATATTCCGTTCCTCCCAGAGTACAATGTGGTAAGCATTTCTTTCTTAGGGAAACACTGGAAACTCTCCTTGCCTTAAATACTTGTGGAACATCGACAAAATTTAAGAGCACTGTATATTTTGGTTCAGTTTTTCTCAAAAATGTCCAATTTCCTTTTTTTCACAGAATCATGAGTCAATAACCTAATAGAGCTATCGAAGTCCTCCTTTATTTATGGGGGATCCTGAACCCTATGCACACTAATATTTTCTCCTATACATACTTGCCTTTTCACTTAAAAGAGGCACTTTACATCTCATTGGCATAGCCGAATTGCCAGCACCAATACTCTTGTGCTTCGGGACCATAATTAAGTAAAAAGGGTTTACTCAAACACAAGCACTATGATATCACCTCAGTTGATCCAATAACCGAGAAGTCCACTAAGTGACAAATGGGCAGGGAATGTATACAGTGTGGACATGCTAGGAAAAGGCATGAATCACATCCCAGATGGGATGGAGCAGTGAGAAATTTCATTGTGCTATCCTAAATGGTGTGCAATTTAAAATTTATGAATTGTTTCTTTTAGGAATTTCCCATTTAATATTTTCAGCCCCTGCTTGACTGCAGGTAATTGAAACTACAGAAAGTGAAACTCCAGATAAAGGGGTTTATTGTATTTGCTTTTAGATTCTAAGATATTTGGGGCAATGTCTGCCATGATGCAGGTAAAAGAGGTGTTTGGGAAGTCAGACATCTGCCCTTCCATATGCACCTTATGCAGACAATGTCCTCCATGTGTTCTCCACACCCCTCATAGCACTCACGGGCGTGGAAGCAGACCCAGGCCCACCTCAGATTTGTTACTAATTTTTCAAAGTTTCAGTTTCCTAGTCTTTAAAGTGAACTATTATTTGCAATAGTATATACCTCATGCATGGAAGGGGAGATTAATTAGAATGTATATAAAGCACAGTGCTGGACCCAGAGTAAGTATTTAATAAAATTTTCACCTATTATTTACTGCCTTATTCTCTCATCCTAACAAAGTAATGGCTATAAATAAAATAAAAAATCTTTCATTTTAAAGTTACCTTTGTTTAATCCCTGTGTTCTCAATAGCATATCAAATCCTGTAAGAAAACTTAGTAATTGTAGTTATCCATCAGATACAGAAGTATAGCTTTATAGTGACCCTCTTCTTGGGGTTCATGCTATCCCTTTGATTTTATATATCAGGTATGATTAAAGTATATATACTTGTGTTATTCATAACTGAGAGATATGTACATGTTATTGAGTGAGAGGACTTAAAAATTCTGTTGTTACGTGATAGCAATCATATCTTAATAGACAAATGCACACTTTCGGGATTAAATCAGCCTTTTGTTGTTCTTCTTTTCCTTCTTGATACTATGAGATATTTATGATCACATTTACAAGTCACCAAGGAAAATTAGGAAAAATCAAATGTAAAACATAAATAAACATACACTAATTTAGTAGTTAGATAAATCAAATGTACTGAGGGGAAACATAGTTCAGGCAACCTCTCATACTTTCTTGTGGGATAATTGTATAAGAATGTTGATATGACTATGGAAATGAAGAGCTAGTGAAATACAATTGAGGGTTGCCAGGATAGCTTAACAGATTGAGTGCTTGCCTTGCAACTGCAAGGTCCAGATATCGAATCCTGGCCCCAGCTCCATCTCATGAAAACCCATATGCTGAACTGTTGCACAACTGGTAACCACCAAGCCCAAAGGTGAAGGTTCCCGTCTCCCATACAGGAGTCCCCTAGTTCAGTTCTTGCCTCACACAGCCCCACATCCACCTGTGTGGAATGAAACCACGTCACAACTAATGATGTACATCTATGGAAACTGCTCTGGGCCCTCCCTGCTTTTCTGTTTGTCTCTTTCTCTCTCTCTCCCCCTCTCTTACCTTCTCTCAAACAATAAAATAAATCTTAAAAAAAAAAAAGAGAGAAGAAATATAATTGAGTCTACCATAGGCCTTTGAATATAAAATACACTTCTGAAAGCAAATCAAATAAAAAAACACAGCATATGCGTGTATTTATGGAACGCCTACTACCTGCACAGACCTGCACTTGAAAAAATGAGGAACATGGAAACTGCACAATGGGCCCTGCTCTCGAGGAACTTAAACCCTAGTGAGGCAAGTGGGAACATATACTAAAATGAACAGAAAGTGGCTGAGAAGACAGCAAAAGGCTCCTAGAGAAGGACAGCAGGGTTAAACGGAGCAGATGGGGATGTGTTCCATACAAGGGCCAGGATGGGCAGCCCATGTAGGCTACACTGGGCCAGGGGCCAGGTCTGCTCTGGGACAGGCAGGGAAAGGCTGAAGGGACCCACATACTGAATAGCTCAGTTATTTCCACTCTTGCAAAAACAAAACAAAACAACTTCTAAAGATTTTAGCAAGTTCGTGCTTTTATTCTGCTCTATGTTTATCACATCCACAACACTGACTTTTATAAAAGTCCGAACCTTCGAAAGAATATAGGTATAGGCTTTTCTTAGCCCTGAGCCATGGCTTTGTAATCCAAATTTTGGACACCCTAAAGTGAGTACAGTCTTCTCAACTAAGAGTTAGGCACCCTCCAAATTAATTCCATAACGCACTAAGGTTTTGATGAAAATGACACTTGGGAGTCTCACGGCAAGGCTCCACCAGCAAGTCTACCACTATACTAGGAAGATTTGCTTGCTTGCTTGCTTGCTTGCTTGCTTCCTTGCTTCCTTCCTTCCTTCCTTCCTCCCTCCCTCCCTCCCTTCCTTCCTTCCTTTATTTATAAACTTATTGGGGTGGCATTGGTGGGTAATAATAATTCCACAACGTACTAAGGTTTTGATGAAAATGACACTTGGGAGTCTCACGGCAAGGCTCCACCAGCAAGTCTACCACTATACTAGGAAGATTTGCTTGCTTGCTTGGTTGCTTGCTTCCTTCTTTCCTTCCTTCCTTCCTTCCTTCCTTCCTTCCTTCCTTCCTTCCTTCCTCACTCCCTCCCTTCCTTCCTTCCTTCCTTCATTTATAAACTTATTGGGGTGGCATTGGTGGGTAATAATAATTCCACAATGTACTGAGGTTTTGATGAAAATGACACTTGGGAGTCTCATGGCAAGGCTCCACCAGCAAGTCTACCACTAGGAAGATTTGCTTCCTTCCTCCCTCCGTTCCTTCCTTCCTTCCTTCCTTCCTTCCTTCATTTATTTATAAACTTATTGGGGTGGCATTGGTGAGTAATAATTACATAGGTTCCAGGTGTACAATTCTATATTACATAGTCTATGTATTGCATTATGTGCTCACCACCCAGAGTCAGTTCTCTTTCCATCACCATATATTTGGTGCCCCCTCCTTACTCCCCCACTCCCTTCCCTCCCTTACCCTCAGGTAACCACAAAACTACTGATCATGTCCATGAGTCTTTGTTTCTTTGTTACTTTCACAGTTTTATATTCCACCTGTAAGTGAAGTCATATGGTTCTTGATTTTTTCTGTCTGACTTATTCCATTTAACATGATGATCTCAAGGCCCGTCCATGTTGTCACAAATGGCAATATTTTATCTTTTCTTATCGCTGAGTAGTATTCCATTGTGTAAATGTACCACAACTTCGTTATCCAGTCATTGCTTCCTTTTCGGAGACCTGCTTTTCTTCTTCCAGGTGGTTCTAGTGAAGCTGCCTTCACATGTCCTTTCCCCACTACATCCTCAGGTATGGGGACATGACCTAAACTTATGATACCCAACCCCCAGCAATACCAATTAGCAGGAAGATCTGCATATGACCCAAGGCAAGAAAATCAGGTTATTTCCTGATATTTTAAATACAGCTACAATATACAGGAGAAAGCTGCACTCCTTTCTTAACCAAATCGCTAATCTGTAATAGGCTTAATCTCCACTATTAATAAAATTCATAACTGTCTCAGGGTTCTAGTGTAGAAAACACAAAGATGCAGCTATTGTTTTGTATTTCCTTTTTCATTACAGCAGAGAATAGAGAAAACAATAGAAGAGCTACTCATATACCAAGAGATGGAGGGTTGTATCTTGGCAATACTTCAATACCTATT
>PVKE010050078.1:0-11058 GCA_004027555.1 Craseonycteris thonglongyai | reverse complement strand
AGATAAAATAATTACTCTCTATAAATATAAAAAGATATAAAAAAATAAAATAAAATAAAAAAATAAATAAAAAAAAAAAGAAAAGGAAAAGAGTCTCAATCAATGACTTTAGCTTCCACATGAAGAAACTGAAAAAACAAGAGTATACTACATGCAAAGTAAGCGAAAGAAAGAAATGATAAAAATCAGTGGCTATCACGACAAAAACAGAAAAACAGAGATCAATTAATCAAAAACCAATTGTTTGAGAAAATCAATGTACCTGCTAAACCTCTAACAAGATTTATCAAGAAATAAAGAGAAAAGACACAAATTATCAGTATTTTGACTCAAAGAGGTACTATCACTATAAATACTACAACTATTAAAAAGCATGAGGGAATATTATGAACTGTTTTATGTTAATCACATAGACAGTTTAGAGAAATAGCCAAAGCCATTGAATGCTACACACTATTAAATCTCACCCAAGAATAGCTAACTAACCTAGATTGTACTTTATTTAAAAAAATATATTTTATCTAAAATCTTCTCATAGAGAAAATTTAATGCCCAGAGAGATGCACTGATAAATTCTACCAAATATTTAAAGAAAAAAAGGTCTAAATAACCTTTTTTTCCAGAAAATTGAAGAGGAAGAAATACTTTCCAACTCATTCCATTAAACCAGCTTCAACTTGATACCACAACCATAGTAAAATGACAAAATTTTAATAAGTTTAATCCAATAATATACAAAAGGATAATACATCATGACCAATTTTTTTATATTCCAGGAATGCAAGATTAGTTTAATATTAAAAATTAGTCAATGTAATTCATTATATTAACAAACTACAAAAGAAAAAATTTATCTTCTTAACATAAACAGAATAAGGTTGTTACAAAGAATAAAATATAAAAATGCAGGAAGAAAAATAACCCCAAAGAAGACATAGGTAGAAATTTATTTTAGAAATGAAATAAGGATTTTATTGCACTAGTTATAATTTAATCTAGATGCCCAAAGACAGGACATAATTTATAGTTGGAAGATTTTTCAGTAAATAAGATTTCATGGTAAAGAAATATTTAAAAGCTTAAGGAAAGCTTTTTGAGGTATTGGCAATTCAATAAAAACCTGGCTATTAAATGTTACTAAATAAATTAACTATTTAAAAAAATTTCAAGAGAAAATGAATTTAAAACCACCGATTTTGTTACCAGGTAGTGGGACATTATTGCAACAAATACCTAAAAAATGTGAAAGTGGTGTTGGAATTGGGTAATGGGAAAAGCCTGGAAGAATTCTGAGGAGCGTTGGGAGGAAAGGTTTCAGTTGCTTTAAACATACAATTAGAAATATAAATGCTAACATCTGTGCTATGGAGGACTCAAAATAAAGTGAAGAACATATAGAGAAACACACACAACATCTTAGAGAATACCTAACTTGTTATAAGCAGACAGATGGTAGAAATACAGACATTGAAAGCACCCAGTGAGGGTTCAGAAAGACATTAGAAATGTGCTATTGTGAACTTGAGCAAAGGATACCCTTTTCTGTATTAGTGGCAGAAATCTTAACTTAGTCTTGCAGTTATGTAGAAAAATTGAATAGTAAATTTGGATATATAGCTGAGGAGCTTTCCAAGTAAAGTGTTTAATGTTTTATTTGTTTGTTTGTTTGTTGTTTGTTTGCTCCCCCCCCCTTGCTTATTGTGAAATGCAAGAGGTGAGAGAAAAATTTACAGAAAAATTGTTAATCGAAAAGGAAACTAGACTTGATAAGTTGGGAAATTCTCAACTTACTTAGATTGCAAGGGACACTAAAATTAAGACATTCACTGTCAGGAAATTGTGCTCTAGAGAAAAAGCCAGTGTGATGGAAGACAGCCTTTTGCTAATATCTCTGAAAAATCAAAAGATCAGATTGTTCAGTCACATAAAAGCTCTTTGAAGAAATTAAGTGTATAACTCATAGATCCACTCACATATCTCAACAAGAGTTAAAAGGGGACATAAAATTATTCAAGAAAAACCTGTGAAGAAGCTTTTTGTTTAATGGAGTGAGTCCATGTGATACATGAGAGAGCCATAAGATTTTTGAGAAATTTATATCAACAGAAACACTGCCAGCTTGGACCAAAAAGAGACAGGAAGAAGAGTATAAAATAAAAGAAGGATGTTAGACTCATAATATTCTACAGGTAGGAAACAAGTTAATAAAATGACTCAGTTGCATGTATATGATTCTGAGAGTGGAGCCCAGAGGGTAGAAACATGAACCAAAGAGAATTTTTACCAGAGTGGAAGGGGGAAGTTGGGTGGGAGAGGAGAGAGGGAGAACCAAATGTATGGTGATGGAAAAAGAAACTGATGCTGGGCAGTGAGCACACAATGTAACACATAGATGATGTATTGTAGAATTGTACATTATAATTTTACTAACCAATGTCACCCCAATAAATTTAATAAAAAATAAAAAAGAGGATTTTTACTAGTTCTTAAAAACTAGTTCTGTCTGTGTAGATAGGTTTCAAAGAATTTTTTTTAAGGACTGGTGATTAGTTTTGGTTTTAGAATGGATTATACTGAGGACTTGCTTCATCAACACCTAATTTAGATCCTTGAGATGATAATATTTGGGACTTTTGAGTTGAAGAGATTTACATGAAATTTTGGACTTGAGTTAATGCTGTAATGTACTAAGGCTTTTAGGGATGTTGGCATGAGGTGACACAGTTTTCATGTGGGGTGGATGTGAATCTTTGGAGTCAGAAGACAGTTTGGGGTAGGTAGAATAATGTCCTCTCAAAGATATCCATGTCATAATCTCAAAAACTAGTGCATATGCTACTTTCTATAGCAAAGAGGACTTTGCAGATGTGAGTAAGTCAAAGTCACTGAGATGGGAAGATTATACTAGGTTATTCAAGTGGGCCCCAATATAATCACAATGATATTTAAGAGAGAAAGGCAGTAATGTAAGAGAAATTTAAAAATGGTGTGTTGCTAGGATTGAAGAGAGAAGGAGGGGCCACAATTTAAGGAACGTAAGAAATCTTTAGAACCTGGAAAAAGCAAGGAAATAGATAATCACCTAGAGTTCCAGAAAGAACGTTCCCCTGACACCTTGATATTAACCCACTGAAGCTTCTGACTTACACAACTGTAAAATAATAAATGTACATGGTTTTAAGGCAGAAAGTGTGTGTCAGTCTACTACCAAATCAATACAAAACCAATACAAAATCATATGGAGTAAAATTGTTCTTTGGTGTTTTTTTTTGCATTTCCCTACTATTTCCTGCATTTTAAAAGCAATTATAAGGTAAATATATTTTACTTTAGGAATAATATTTAAAATATAGGAATGCTATGAAAAGAAGAAAAAAATACAAAATGGACTAAAATAAAACCTATATGACATTCTTTTGTATCAGTTTTCTGATCTTTGGTTGATGGAAGAAGGTTGTTGACCATTTCCTCTAATGTAAAAATAACTAATTCTTGCTAAAATATTTAGGATTTGACATGAGAGAAAAAAACAGAAAGTCCTAAAAGTACTTACTATCTCCTTGTTCAATGGACAACACATGGGCTCCTGATTGGGAGATGCTTCCTCTAGCTTTGATCTGAAGACAGAGGGAAATGCATTCATTATTCTTTTAAAGGGTACATATTAAACTTATGGAAAGATATTTATAATATGTAAGTAAGCAATTACTTCTAATCTAGCCCAGAAGTTATTTTTGATCACTGAATTTCTCTTCTAATATTTTCCAATGTACCGTATATAGTTATGCACTTTGACATATACTTACCAGTATACAAGGTTTTTGTATTTTACTTAATATTTACTTTCTATCATGAATATTAACATTCAAATTTACTCATTAAAAATACTTTAACATCTATCATATGTGAAGCAACCTATAATGAAAGTGAATATAAAATATATGTATTCTCTGTTGTCTCTATTTAAAAGAAATGAAATGTACGGGCACTCTCTGTGTGCTAAGCACTGAATAAACCAACTTACTTGGTTCCATTATAGTTTTAGGATTTTATTTAATTTTCCCAGTAACCTCATGAAGTAGTTATAACTACTATCTCCAGGATTTGGGTGAGATGATTGACATTTCTCTTTACAGATGAGATTAGGTAAATTACACAACTTCACATAAGTAGGAAGCAATGAAAATAAATTCTAACTTACCAATTATTTTTTTACCTTTCCATAGAATTTTAAAGAATATTATTTATAGTTAATTTTCCTATACAGATTTCCCATGCATTTCCCTTTTAAAAGTGACTTATTAAATAACTACCAGCTTTCAATATTTTTAATTTGGGGTCATAAATGAGTAAAAGTATATTGGCATCAAAATTATCATACTAATTTATAATATGCCCATGAATGTAGTTTTTTCCTGCATTTATACCAGTCATTAAAGTTTATAAATTATTTAGAACCATTATAAGTATAAAATGTTACTGCTTTATTGTTTTAATTTACACTTCTCCAATTAATGTCAAAATTGAATATTTTTCCAAAGGATTATATAACATTTTTATTTTTTTGCTGAGTAAGTTCTTGATTCTTATATTTTGGTTACTTAGCTATGAAAGCAACTTCTCAAGCACAAAAATAAATATATATATATTTATATTGATAGTTTATAAAGGACATTATTTAGATAGAAATCCAATCTTTTGGTGTTCTACACAATTAGAAAGAGCTACAGTGACTTTTATTCTTACCAAATAATAGAAGGTTAACTCATTTTCATCGTTCAGAATCTGTTCATTCAGAAGGTAGTGCACCCGTATTTCTTGGGTTTTCCCACATGCTATAGTGCCGGCAACAAGTTCAAGGTGAACATAGCTCTTGCTGGGGGAGAAAATATGCCTGACAGTGTGCTGTGCTTGTGTATGAAATTCTTGAACCCAGAAGTTATCAAAACAGTGGGTATTCTGCTTGTAAGTTACCTAATGGAAGGAAAAAAGGTCTTAAGTAGGCTATTTGTTATTAATATATATCATACATACTCGTATATTTGTCACTCTCTATAATATACTGAAGATGTTATATGAACCACACTTACTTGGTTCCATTATAGGCTGCTTTCCCAAATAAAGCATAACTTATGAATGACTTTCCCTCAAATTTCTTTTAGGTTATGCTAGCCTGATTTTGTAGAATTCATTCACAATCAAGATCAGTTACTTTTTCTTAATAGCCTTATGGCTGTAAATTGCAAAAGGTTATTTGTATATTCAACACAAAACAAAAATAGTGGTATACCAAAGATACCAAGAAAAACCTAATTTGTAATAAAATTGTAAAAATATGGGTATTTTTTCAGGGGAATATCAAGATGGTAAAATAAATATCTCCCCAAACTAGATTATGTTGTAAATAGTTGATCTAAAGTAAGTTTTCTGCCAGAGAATTTTTTGTTTCTTATAATTTGTCTCCACATTGCCTAATTTCTATTTTACTCTTTCTCACATTTTCTTTTATCCCTAGAGTTCACATACTTCCCATAGATTCTTAAATTATGTGACTTCAGTGATTTCTATTTGTTTTTTTTTAGCTCCAGTTGCTCCTTTCCACTTACCGTAACTGCCATCAAAGAAAATGTAAAGTTGGTGGTATCGATGAAAATGTTCACCAAACCGTGCTCATCAGTAGTAAAGTTGGACTGGTATAAAGTTGGACCCACATTGACAGCTAGAGTTTTATTGGGCATTGGTTGATCCTTCTCATCAAGTAGAAGAACCTAGAAATATGAAAGGAATAGCTAGTTTCAAGTGTTATAGACATAGCATCTTTCAGTCTTTGTGTGTTTACTCTTGACCCCTTGACCACTGTTATTTACTGAAGATCTTAGTATCTGAAAATAAAATTTGCTTCCTTAGGCTCTAAACTATTTTTTTTCTATATTTCAATTTAGATAACTCATGAACATTTAATTGAGAATATCCAAAAGTGGACTCATGTTACCTTCCCAAATTTTCTTTACATCCAGTGTTCTCTACTTTGGTACATTGTGCTTCTATCCATCCAATAGTTTATGCAGGAATACACAGGACTTTTTATTTTTTATTTTTGTCATTTTCTCTTTCATTGCCTATATGGAACCCATTGTTAAGTGCTCTCTCTTTCTCTATAAAACATATTTTATTGCTATTTACTTCTCTCTAAATCTATTGCTATCATTCCAGTTAATACCACAATAATTTTTTTCCATCATCTGGTTTCTAATAGCTATTTAATCTCATGTAGTCCACCCTCTTGCTGCTTCATCCTTGCTTCAAACCATTCTCTATACAGCTTGAGCTAAACTGATCATGTTACTCTCCTTACAACCTTCAGTTATTTCTCAATCTAAAATTCTAAACCTATATTAGAGAGTCCTTTAAGGGGAAGATGGTGTGGCTCAGCAGGTTGAGCAGTTGCTTTGCAGTCCCGAGGTCTGAGAATCAAATCCTGGATCTGGCTTGTGCAAACCCATATACTAAATTGGGGTGTTCCCCCAGCTCAGTTCTAGCCGGTATTCAGCATTGAAACTGAAAAAAACTTTAAAAAACTATCAATAATGAAAAAAAAATTCAATTATCTAGATGAAAGAATATCTTTTATTCTTTCTATAGAAAATATTACAAAATCATTGTTTATAAAGAGACAATCAAACCATATGCAGCTGAACTACTCAGAAAAAATGTACTATAAACATATATTAGGAAGTTAATTAATAATAATATGATTATTTTTTTTGATTTTGTGATGATAGTTACCTTTTAAGTTTGTAATTTGCTGTAGTTTTTCTTACTGTAAATAATATTCATTTTTGCAATAAATTTTGTTTTTAAAACTTATTTTCTCAAAAGTCACATCTTAGGCTGACCAGATGTACTGTTTTAAATGGAACAGAAAACAATAGTACTGTCCAGTTTTAAACACTACATATGGTCATCCTACCAACACCTTGAATTTAGCCCAGTGAGACTAGGCTGACCGTATGCACCATTTGAAATGACACAGTACTGCTGTTTTCTGTCCTGTTTAAAATGGTATCTCTTGTCAGCCTACGACATCCTCCAAATTATGAATATATTGAAAAGATATTTTACCTGCCCAAAGAAAGGGAGACCACGTCTAAAATGAGAATCCACTTTTGTAAATTTCAGTTTGCTTAAGGTATTGGTGACTTCACATGATCCATGCCCAGTTAATTCCAACCCTGAAAAAGAAGTAAGTGCAGTAGAACTGTTCTATGTATTCAATTCACCTCCTACCTCCATGCCAGCTACTTCATCATAATAAAATGCCATTCATATACTCTTTACTTATTATTTCCAGGATTTTTCACAATTAGAAAATAGAAGCAGGGGATGCCAGGATGACTCAGCGGGTTGAGCGTTCACCTTGCATTCCCAGGGTCTGAGGATTGAATCCTGGCCCTGGCCCATGCAGACCCATTTGCTGAACTGAGGTGTGCTTCCCATGTGACAGGCCCCCAGTTTGGCTCCTGCCTGAGGTGTGCCTCCCATGTGAGAAGCTCCCAGCTTGCTTCCACCTCTGTGGAATGAAACTGTGTAGAAAACTAATGATGTAGAACTGTGGAGACTGCTCTAGGCCCTCTCCCTTCTTTCTGTCTCTCTGTCAAAAACAATCAAATAAATACAAAAAAAGAAAAAAAAAAGCACCTTGACATTAGCTTTATCTTTATATAAAAAATTATTGGCAATCCATAATTGGCATTCTCCAATTTCTCTAGTTTCACAGTATCCTACTTGTTTCATCTATGTTTTTAGGTTTCTCTCATCTCCTCTGTGATCTTGCTTCATTTTTGTTTTTTTCTCATATCCCTGCTCTTCACCCACAACTTTCTGCATACAACGTAACTCTTCACTTTGGCCTAAAATACGCTTAAATTTAGATAGCAAACAACTTCTCCAGGAAGATTTTTTTTTTTTTTCTCCACGAAATGGACTATCCAAATATAGCCAACCCCTCCCTCATGCTTTTCCATTCAATAAAATGTAATTTGTATTTTATCTTCCACATCTAAAACACCACTCAATCAAAGTCTAAAAGATTTCTTGTGTGCTACCAATCTAGTAATCTCATCTCAGATTTCAACAAAATGATCTCTCAGAAGTACATTTATAACAAGTACGACTAAAACCCTTCCAGGGGCTTCTAAGAAATTGTACTTAATTTCCTTCTACCCCTCTGACTTCTAATTTTATTATGTCGACTTATTTGATACTGTCTCCTAATTGTACTATAATCCCCCTTTGTCTATTGAGGATATGTTCCAAGATCCCCAGTAGATACCTGCAACCACAGATAGTACCCAGCCATACATATCCTATGTTTTAACCTGTGCATACATACCTACTTACCTATGATAAAATTTAATATGTAGCTTATGCATTAAATTTGAAACTTATGAATTGTTTATTTCTGGAATCTTTCCATTTAATATTTTTGAACTGCAGTTGACTATGAGTAACTGAAACCACAGAAAGTGAAACCACAGATAAGGGAGACAACTGATGGTAGTTGTTTCTGTCCTTGGGCTTCTCTCCTGGTGAGCCTCTAGCCTCAGTTTAGCAATGCTAAATAAGTTAATTTTCCCAATAATTGCATTTCCTCTTAGGAGGATATGGCCACAGTGGAAATGGTTTCAGATTCACATTTCTGGTCTGATTTTGCTTTGGTTTCTTTTAAAATTATTTGCTGAATTAATCAACTTCTATTTTGATATTCCAAATTATTATTAATTATCTTGGACACATTCTCATCACCATAGTGCTTTTTCATCTTCTCCTTGGTTAATTGCCTTTCTATTGTCCATTTACCAAATGTGTGACCTTTGGAGTCACCTTTGAATAATATTATCACTTTGTAACACATTTTTATCTAGCCTGTTCTCTTCATGTCTATTGGAATTATCTTTTAAAAATGTAAATTTATTTACTTAGGTCATTCTCCTCAAGTACATTTGAAGATACCAATGCTTTTCATAATAAAGTCTAACCTCTTTTGTATGTTATTTACTTTACTTTTCTACACATCTTAGCACCAACCTCTACGTTTTCAGACTCTTCTGAGACCGAACATGTTTCTTTTACTCCTATCATGCTTTCCATGTTCATCACTATCTTTGAAAATAGTATTCATTGTGTACAAATCAGCTCAAATGTGAGTTTATAAATCTTTCTTTGGATTTGTATTAGACTTAATTCTCTTCACAATCATTTAGCCCTTAGATTTTACATTTCATCTGGTAATTTTATTACTGTTATACATATAAATACATGTACACATACAAACATATACATACACATATACATATATAATTTCTCTTTAGATTTCTAATTCATTGAGGGTGGGGATCACACCATTTTTATACTTCCCACAACGGATAAAGTGTTTACATAAATTGAATTTTAATAAGCTTAAAAAATTAATAAATTGATGAATAATTAATATTCTAAAATAATACAAACCTGTTCCCTCCTCTTTGACTTTGGCTTCCACTTTTAATTCCATGTCATACAATCTTTGTTTCAGGTGAAATAATTTAGTCCTTACGAGTTTTGTGAAACAGCCTTTACTGTCTGCCTGAAGAGAAAAGCAGAGAATTTCTGGGTCCTCTGATTTGTTATCCAAAAAGTTAGTTATCAGCCTATGAAAAATTTTTGTTGGCTACAGAAGTAAATTTTACAAATAATTGGATCATATTTTTTAGGTGCTCACCGTTTCCAGGCCCCACAATGACATGAGATTAATTAATCATTGAGTTACTCTTGCCAAATTTTGCCTTCTCTGTTTGGAAAGCTTATCACACTTCTGCCATATTAAACTTTATGGAGTGTCTAAAGGTGGCACAGTATTTTATATTCTAACATTTTGCTAATATAACATGTTATATTTTAACATGTTCTTCCTCAAATGACAACGTTTTTTTTCCTACTTTTACCTTGGCCAACAGTTACTGCTCCTTTAAACTGAACTCAGTTCAGATATAACATCTTTTAAGAAGTCTCTGTAACCCCTTCCATCTAAATACTGATTAAGGATTATATTTTCATTATGTCTCAGACATTCATTAAAACATACGTATTCATTGAATAGATGAATTAGTGCAGTATAGTCACTCAATGATAGGTATATATTCTGGGAAATGCGTCACTAGTGGACTTACACAAGACAGCCTACTACACACCAAGGCTATATGGGATAGCTTATTGCTCCTAGGCTAAATGCCTGTACTCTTGTTACTGTGCAAAACAACACAAGAGTAAATGAAGTACAAGAGAAAGTGATACAGTAAAGAGTAATAGTAAACATTAGATGCATGAGGCTGCTGCCAGCAAGACACAGCATGATATTTTACAACTTGTTTTTTATAAATAGAAAGAGTACATTGTAAAATAACAATAAAAAGTATAGCATAGAAAATGCATAAACCAGCAATAGTCGTTTATTATCAAGTATTATGTACTGTACATACTTGTATGTGCTATACTTTCATATGAGTGGCAGAGCCGTAGGTTTCCTTACACCAGCATCACCACAAACACGTGAGTAATGCTTTGTATTATGACATCACAGAGAGAAGTGGACCAGGTTCGTCATTAACTGAAAAATCATTATGCAGTGCGTGGCTGTAATCAGATTTCCAAACGAAATATTGGGAACCATGCTTTCATAAAGACTTATTTTTATTTTTGTACTGACATGAAAATATTTATTGCATCATAAAATGTAATATTTAATTAACTTATGCACAGAGGTCACGACTCACTTGAAAAGAAAAACTAGCCTTAGTCTCTCTCATATGTTAAAAATTTTGGGGGAAAGCCGGGACGGCTCAGCGGGTTGAGCGCTCGCTTTGAGGCCCCGAGGACCGAGGATCGAATCCCGGCTCCGGCCCAGGCAGGACCCACATGCTGGACTGGGGAGTTCCCACAGTTCGGTTCTCTAGCTGTCTCTGTCTCTATCTCTGTCTCTATCTGTCAAAAAGTAAAATAAAAATAAAATATGCACTGAAG
>PVKE010050077.1:0-11057 GCA_004027555.1 Craseonycteris thonglongyai | reverse complement strand
GTCTTCAGTGCATATTTATTTCTATTTTACTTTTGACAGATAGAGAGAGAGACAGAGACAGAGACAGCTAGAGAACCGAACTGTGGGAACTCCCCAGTTCAGCATGTGGGTCCTGCCTGGGCCGGAGCCGGGATTCGATCCCCGGTCCTCGTGGCCTCAAAGCGAGCGCTCAACCCGCTGAGCCGTCCCGGCTTTCCCCATCATGGTTCTTTCTCAGCTCTGTTGCTCCAGAGAGGCCACCATGACACCTGGTCACGCTGATTCAAATTGCATCATTTTTCATTTCTTTGATACCTGCTCACCTTCTCTATACCTTGGATTACTTAAACTAGATCTCTGCTAAAAGAAGGATATATCTCAGGGACTTGAACGATGGGCTAGGATTGCATGAAGGGATTTAAACATTTTTTTTTTTGAGAAAAATACATTGCTTTTTTATATAAATTCATAGAATCAATGCATACATACAGCCCCCATCCCCCCCATCTCTGACTTCTCCTCCACTTATGTATAGGAATGGGTTCAACAGTCAAGGAATACCTATTCAGATTAAGTCCTGTTATTGTTTTGTGATTTAAAATTCTAGTTGGAATATTTTGGTTTTATAACAAATGATATTTTCCCTGACTCAGGAAAAACTTCACTTGTTACATATAAGTTTAAGTTAGTCATATACTTAATAATATTTACCATGCATAACCTGAAATCATCCTAAACCAAAATGATTGTAGCCATGAAACAATTACTATATGTTTATACTGTCTGCCAAAAATAGATTATTTAACTGAAATTTAGAAAAGTAATTAAAAGATTATATAATACTCTATGTAGTTAAAACAAACAAACAAACAAAAAACTAAAATAAAAGAGAAAGCTCAGACAATGGAAAATTCAGTAAAGCCAACAGACTCCCAAAGTACTAGAAAAACAAAAATATAATATACCCGTATTTTCTGGCATATAAGACGACCGGGCGTATAAGATGACCCCCTAATTTTACAGTTAAAACATAGGTTTAGGCCTATATTCGCTGTATAAGACTACCCCCCACTTCCGAGGCTGTAGTCTTATACAGCGAATATAAGCCTAAACCTATGTTTTAACTGTAAAATTAGGGGGTCGTCTTATACGCCGGAAAATACAGTAGGTAATTTATCTTATTTTGTAGTTAATCAGCAGATGTAGCAAAGCTTTTAGTTTTCATACTCCATAGACAAGGAAGACAATAGTCACATAAATAACAATGATGTTTTGTGATTCACAGGAATAGCCCGTATTTTCATCACAATCTTATGAAGTGAGACCTTAATTGACATGTATTTTAAGTACTAGTTGGGAATTTGCAGTATTCTTCTGTCTTTGTAATTAAGTGCTATTGTAATTCCTCTGTGTGTTTTCAGTTATATTACCTTCATATAAAAAATTTTATTCCCAGGAAATTAGCTTAAATGCAGCTATATTCTCTATTTTCTATAAAATTATCTATGATATTAGCACTGACTCAAATATATAGCAACATTTATTCTGATAGGAGGTGGGATTTAATGTTTGTTGCACAAAATAAAGAAGGTATTAAATACGACTTTGTTCTTACTCTTAAAAAGATGCCCAAAGGCAAAAGTGCCATTTTCTGTCAAGTACAACTCAATTAATAGTCCGCTTCCCATTCTACACAAATGCCTCTTCTAAAATGATTCAGTTCCTCTACTATCTCATCTTCTGTGGTCAGGCAGGAGTCATCAGCAGAGAGAATATTGGCCTATTAGCTTCCCACTTTGTCAGTCAGCAGCAGTAATGGTCAGGATTCTCATATGCTACCAGTTCTATGCTCCATAAAACATATGAACTATGCCATCTAGACTTAATTGTGCCTAGAGTAAAATGCAATGCAATGAGTTGGGTCATTAAATAATATGTTGCCATTCTGTTATCTCGCTATGTACATATCTTAGTTCTTTAAAAAGTTAAATTAGCATATCAATAGAATATCTTAATAGGCATTCACATATTTAAACACTAAATTTGAATCTTATCTAAAATTTGAGTTGCTTTGGATATTTGTACAATCAGCAATGTAAAACAGCAGTTATAAAATGTAGTCAGTTCACTTTGGTAGTCTCCTTGTAAATGAAAAAAACTATTAAGTTTCCAGGTGTTATTTGTCATTTAGATCAATTCATTTTAAAGATACAAGCAGAACCTTGGAAATAATTGAATGCAGCTCTCTTCCCATTTTTATTGCTTTTAGCTTTTGGGAATGTGGTTTCATGTGTGTATGTGTGATGATGTGTCTTCATGAGTTTAGAAAGCAGCTTAAATAGAAAATAAACTGTGTGACAGTGTACATTTCATGGCATTTCTGATCTTGCCAGTTAGGGAGTCAAAAAAATCACTCGACAGTTGATTCCTGTCATATTTCCAGAGTGCTTTCCAACTAAAATTCTCAAAGATATAAATATGAACCATAGAGAAAAAAATTTCAATCACATAATAAAAATAAGTATATTTAGTAATCTGGGGATCCATCAAATCTCTTACTTTTGCATTTTGATGACCAGCCTTAGTAAAACATTAATATCTTGAATAAAATTTACCAAAAATGTTGGTGTGCTGTACCAAAAACCCTAGGCATGTAGGTAGATAGGAAGAGGAAAATCTTTCTCTCTCTCTCTCTCTCTCTCTCTCTCTCTCTCTAACACACACACACACACACACACACACACACACACACACACACACACACACACACACACACACACTGAAAATCTGGATAAACCACTAGAGAAATTGAGAGTTGGGTTCCATCTCACTGGGAAGGAGGAGAACTCTGAACTAAGAGTGGAATAGAAGATTCCAGGAAGAGCAGAGTTCAGAACAGATGACTACACATGATACCTTGGGGTGAAGAACACACATAGTAAAGTTACAAATTTGCTAGTTTGTCCATTTTCTAATTCCTTGTACTTTGGTAAATAACAGCATTTAGGGTTTGTCAATACTAAAATAACTTCTTTGGGGGCAGGATCAGCAAATTGGGGCATTTAATAATTAATTGTGATTCTGGGAGATTCTACTCACTGGAGCAGCTGTTCTAAATCTTAACCCACACATGTAGTCACAAGTAGGAACATCAACATCTCTGTTAGAACCTAAAGTTACTGAGTACCTCAAGTAAATATGAGTAATAGACAATTAAATCAGAAATACAAATATTAATAAATAACTCCCTACACAAAAATGTCCTAGAGTCAAACAGTAATAATCCAAGAATCTGAAAATACCTCGTTATATTTTAAGAGGTAAGTGAGATAGCATCAAGAAAGTTGCTCAGCTCATTCTGTAACCACGATTATGAAATGAATTTAAAAGCACAAGAAAGAAAATAGGAAAATGTTAATTATAAGCATTCATATGAAATTCTAGAAAATCATTAGCTGACAAAATCTAATCATGTACTGATAATATAATATGTGTTCGTATTCTGGAAATTGCAGGCTATATGTTGTAAAGCTCATAAGATCCAAATTCACAGTACTCTTGAAATATGGGTGGAAAAATAAACTCCTTAAATAAATAGTCATTTAGTTCGCAGGAGATATGGAGTATTAATGATGCCTAAAAAACGTTTTTTGTTTGTTTGTGTTTTGTTTTGTTTTTCTTAATAGGGAAACTAAATTGATAGGATGAATTATAATTGTCCTAAGGTCATTTGGTAAGTTGAGTGGGAAGAACTTTAACTACCCATGCACAACCCAAGGTGGGAGGAGGGGATAATAACTGCAGCCCTTGTTCTGTGTTTAGGGAAAATTAGACTCCAATAAATGTGTGCCACACACACAACCTCAAATAAATGCACAGGAAGACCTGTGAATGGTGATTCGTGCCTATGTTTCACTGTGAGATATTAAAACAATAAAGTTTCACTGAAACATCCTAATTTGTCTCCTTTCACAAGAAAGAGGTTATTTAAAAGAATGCACTGTGTCTGACTTATTAATAACTCTATTGCTAGTGCCAGTAACAATGCCCAGCACATTCAAGGCACTTAAAAATTGTTGAGTAAATAAATGAATAATTCAATTTCTGCAACATTTAAGGAAACACTGCAATAGAAGTGTCAAGATCTTATGAAATACTGAAACAACAATTGGTATTAAGGATCAAAAATAAGAAATAAAATTAAGAAATATTACAGCAGTTAAAGAAAGAAGATTTTTAGACTGAATCAGGTTATACTGGCATTTTTGAACAAATAATCCTTTGTTTATTATTATCTAGGTGTATTACAGAAATTTAGGATATCTGGCTTTGGTCTACTAAAAACCAGTAACACTTCTGTCTTTATAACAATAAAATGTGTTCTCACATAATTTATATATCCTTAGAGAGGTGATAGAAGTTGAAAGCCGTTGATTGAAAAAAAAAAGAAGCTTACCAACCTTTAGATTTAATGCATGGAAGCTAGTGAAAACGTAAGAGAAGACAACTGCAGGGGGAGGAACAAATCTTCCCCGAGGTTGTAAATAATTAAGAATCTGATGGTTACCAGAGGGGAGGTAGATGGGTGAAAAGGAGAAGGGGATTAAGAAGTACAAAGTTGCAGTTATAAAATGTCATGAGTATGCCATGTATGCCATAAGGAATATAGCTAATAATACCATCATAACTATAGACAGTGACAGATGGTTACCAGCCTTACTATGGTGAGCATTTCGTGAGGTATATAAATGTTGAATCACTACTTTGTTCACCTAAAACTAATATAATTTATGTTGCCTGTAATTAAAAAATAAAAAATAATAATTAGGGTTTACATGTGCCTAAAATGTGCAAACAGGTTTTCTATTTGTTTGTTTGTTTACAGAGGTCCCTGCACGAGTTAGAAATTAGAATTGAGTATTGGCCAAATTGGAATGTGTGTGAGCAGATTACTTTCTGGAATAAAAATAAGGAGAGAAAGAGGGCTGAGGCTAGGCACCCAAGGTTCACCAACATTTGGGTATTAGGGTAGGGAAGGTCATAGAAAAGATTAAGAAACAGTTAAACTTGGGGAGAAATCTATGAGATGAGTCACTGGAAAGCCAAGCGTTTGTTTTTTTTTTTGTATGACAATATGAAATAATTTTAATATTTTCCCGAATTAGTTTTGAGTTAGACAGGAAATAAAATTTGTTTGGAAACAAGTCTTTTCAGAACTTTGATCCTTTTCTCTATGAATCTTATTATTGAATGATGACTTAATAACTTAAATCACGTAATTGTCTCTGTTAAAGAGTGAAATAAGGGATGCCAGGGTAGCTCAGCAGATTAAGTGCTTGCCTTGCAACTGTGAGGTTCAGGGAATAAATCCCAGCCCTGGCCCATGCAAACCCATATCCACATGCTGAACTGCAGCACAACTGGTAACCGCCAGGATAGCTCTGGGGTGGGTACTTGCCTCCCATTGGGGAGGCTTCTGGTTCGGTTCCCATCCTGCGTGTGTGGAATGAAACTATAATATGTCACAAATGATGTACAACTATGGAGACGACTCTGGGACCTCCCCTCTTCTCTCTCTCTCTTACCTCTTAAACAATAAAATAAATCCTTAAAAATTGAAAAAAAAAAAAAGAAAAAATAATTAAATAGATAAACTCAGGTTTGAATAAATTCAAGTTAAATTGATTTCCTAAGTGGAAATTCAATGTGTAATGTTTAAAAACATAAGCTCAATAGGATGTGATATATAGCATTTAGAGTATTGTTATCTAGAAGTGTTCACTGTAGCATAATGCGATTCAAGAAATATTATTTTAAATCTATTAAGTGCTTATCATTTTATTTCTATACAAGTTTCTTGAACTAATTTATTACTCTGGAATATTTATGTATATACTTACTATGCTTCTGAAATAGAAATATGACTCACTGATGTTTGCATTTTATTTTGAACAAAAAGTAAAAAGAGCACTCATCATGGATGAGTGTAATATACTCGTATACTTATTTCAACTCTCAACCACACAACTATAAACTGTTTATCATTCATCTGTGAGCTTCATCTTGGCAGGATATCTAGTGATCCACCTTTAATTCTAAATTTTTCAGTGATTTTGACATTCAATCAAATTTCTCCAATCAGAAATCAGTCTGGTTTATAATGTTCTCAATATTTCATTTCCTTTGAGGTCCCTTAATTATACACTCATGTATTTATTCATTCAATAAACATTTATTGTTATACATAATGACTAGCATTGACACTGTGGAAGTCCTTGATTATAAAATGGTAAACAAGGCAAACATACCCCTGACCTCTGTGGTTACTACCTAGGGAGTCTATTAGAGCCTTCAGAAAAGTAAGTGGACAGATGTGAATTATAAATGAAAGGTCTAAGTGGGTATTTTATGTGGATGAAGACAGGCAGGTCCATGTCAATCACATTCATAACGAAGTCCATGACCCAAGAGGCGTTGCTCATGTCTACACAAGCAATCTTTCTGAAAAGAGATGACAGTAATTTGGGACCACATGGCAGATAAGTTTTGTGTATTAACTTTTTAAGTATAATACAACAGTATCCCTCTACAAAGTAAAGATAAGTGTAGCACCTATACCATAAGGTTTTGATGAAAAATAGATTAGGCATTACCTGTAATGGTGTAGTGCCTAGAATATATGTGTGTGTCTTCATAATATCAATGTATTATTAATATTATTACATATGAGTGGGGTTCTCAGTGTAAATCAAGAGTGAAAGTAAATAGCAGAAAAGAGGTAAAAAGGAGAAAAAAGAGAACAAAACATGACAGTTTGAATGGTTAAAATCCTTGGTTGGTGGGCAAACAGAAGCACTTTAAAGAGTGAGAATATATTAACAACAACAACAACAACAAAACCTATAAATTTAAGATTATTTTTAGTAAAATACAATGTTTGAACCATACCACAAGCCCCTCAAATCTTTACAAATATATCTCACAATTTTCAGTGCTTTGTGATATATATCAATGAATATATATACAGCTATATGTATGAATATATATACATAATTACATTAATGACACCCGTAGTTTAGAAAGAAACTGGTGTTAGATTTTACTATGAAAATGTTCCATTGTTTCTCCCTCCAGAAATCTTCATAAACCTGATATTGGGCAGGACATTTTTCTTTCACACAGTATCCGACTGGATATGTTGAACTTATCCCATTTAGATTTTAAGTCCAAGGAAAGATTCCAACCCCTTTCTTATTTGCATATGTTTATACTATTTATAAAATTAGAAATATATTTGATATATTTTAATGATTAATCCGTTTGTCAAAGATTTTTTTAAATCTACACACATATTACTGATATCTTTTAAAATATCTATACTAATCAAAGAGTTTTGACAAATGAATTTTTAAAACTCATAAATAACATGAAACTTTTGCTGAAAGTATCTATAATAGAAGTATGTGACAAAATAATTTATTAGTGTAGCATCAATTTATTGCCACCAGGATTTTAAACAGTATAAAATGAGATATATCATGCAAATGTGGGAAAAGGTAATATTAGTATCTTGCTAGTGAAAGTATAAATTATTACTCTCTTGGGGAGAGTGCCAGGAAAGTAATCAGTAATATCTATCTTGGAAATCTATTCCATACATCTGAAATCAAAAACAAATAAGTGTGGCCAATACTGTTTGGTAACTCGCTCTGTTTTCTCCCAAAATATTTCTTACATGCAGAAGCTTGCATTCTTTGATATGCGGGATTAAGGTCATATTTTAAAGTCTGTTAGTTGGATGCATTTGTGCAGGCTTTGATTTGCAAGTGAAGCATTCAGGAAAAAAGAGCACTCAAGAAGACATCCATTTTTCTGGTATTGATTTTTGGGAAATCAGCATAGCTCTGATGTGTAAGGTTGTAATGGGACTGTCCTTATTTGGCATTTCAGATAAGGCAGTGGTGTAGCTTTCTAGGGATCACAGTTCTATTTTGTATTGTGAGGTATTTTTTTCTTGAGACTTAGAGATATTTCTGCCCTCTCCATGATCCAGGAAGATTACATAAGTGTATTATACATGTGTGCATACATCTGCACACAAAACACACACTTCCTTCATTAAATCCCCTTAAATATATAAACCATCAAGAGTGATTTATATTATGTGTAATTAAGAATATTGGGCAATACAGAAACTGAGATAAACATTTAAGGAATAGGCATCCGTGTTGGGTTTCCAGCCTGCTAGTATTGCAGGCAACGAAGATGCAGTTCTGGTAAAGACAGTTGGTAAACCGTGGCATTCACTACTCAGTCAGTGAAATACTTAAGTGACAAACTGTGGTCACTTGCAATAAAGTGCCTATTAAAGCAAGGCTTTGATAGTCTGAGTGGGTGGAAACCAGGGAATAGCTTGAGGTGAATATCTTAACAATTGTAATTATGAAGTCAGCAGCGTTTTTCTATTTACCATGGAAAAACGATAGACTTAATTTTCATCTTTAGTCGTGGACAGAAGAAAAAAAAAAAAGGTAATTTCTATCATTGACCAAAAAATAAAAGCTCTTATATCAAAAAGCTTGAAGGCTGACACAACTAAAATTAATAACCAGGTGCTGATTTGGTGGGTTTGAAAATTACAATGCAGACATAATGTATAATTTTTTAAAAGATTTATTTTTATTGTTTTTGACAGAGAGAGAGAGAGAGATACAGAGACAGAGACAGAGAGAAGTGGGAGAGCCCAGAACAGTCTCCATAGTTGCACATCATTGGTTTTTCCACACAGTTTCATTCCACAGGTGGGCACAGGGCTGCACAGGGCAAGCATATGGGTCACACAGCCTGGGGCCAGGATTCGATCCTCTGTCCCTGGGTCTACAAAGTGAGCACTTAACCCACTGAGCCATCCCAACTTCCCCCAGACATAATGTATAATTTTACAAAGTTTTGTTTGTTTCAGCCTTAGAGTTCTGAGGGGGGAAGAGTAAGAAACCAGAATTTTCACTGGTGACATTTGAGAGGAATCAGATGTGTTATTCAAGAAAAATATACTCCTGACACTTATTAAAGAATGACAAGGCAGATTTATTCAGGAGTTCTATAACACTGGGGCTTCAAAGAATAGGAAAGAGATGGACATGACTCCGAACACAAGGAAAAGTGGAGACATGTAGCCAAGGAGCAGGGTGAGGGTCAGTAGTTGTTTCTAAGTGGAATGCATTATGGAGCCTATGTAATTCCTTAATTACTCCAGAGTTGCCTTGGTTTTGGGAACAAATTTCAGCTCTTCGTAACCAGTAAACACTTCCCTTTCAGAATCAGTTCTTGCCTTAGTATTGGACTCCAGAAAAGACTGTCAAGTTTACATAAGGTTTTGCTAAGATGCCTCCACAAGTAGAAATTGAAGGATTTTAGTATTGCAGAGGAATTCAGAGAGGCCTTGAAGGACAATGGTAGAGAACGCGTGCTCTTGCTTCCATCAGCACACATCGCTGTTCAATTCCCCTGCAAGGATAGATGCTTTCTTCTGAAAAGCAGAGATCCACTCCAATTTCTGGGCAGTGGTTTATAGTGTTGGAATTCCTGGGTGTTCAGGCACCCAAACAAATAATACTGGAGGTTTTTTTTTTTAATAATGTTTGGGGAAAATATTTTGATGGCATTTTCAGAATTGACACTGAGTATGAAGATGCTTTTCCTGCATGTTATTGCTCACGCAGAACCCTTCTGCAGTTGGAGTTCTTAACCTGATAAAAAGACAGTCTACCTTGTGAAGTAAGTGTGCCTTTTCCCAAGTCAACCCAGTGCTTCCTCAATGGCTTCATGATCAAAGTGTCTAGGATGGCAGTGATGGAAGTTGTACATTTTCTCAAACTTAATTTCATGATGGCTGATCAGTTTGGACAGTAGCTTCTTGACTACTGTCAGTTTTAAGTATTGATTCAGCCCCTAGTAGAGACCAGTATGTAATCTCCAAAAATGTAATATATACCAAGGGTACCAACCCCTCACTGGTCTCATCTGAATGTGACAGAGGCAGGAATGTTTCCTTCACAGAACATAATAACTGCGAATCTAGAAAGGACTTGTTCAACTACAGTAGAAGAAAGGACAAGATAGATAGGAGATAAACAGAATTTGACAAAATACTTGAATGGGCTTTTAGTTTTTCAAAAGAAACTAATGAAAATAACATTGGGAAGTCAAGATGAGCTATTATTTATCTTATATTCTATCTGGTTATTTTTGTTAAATATTTTGGATTTCTGAGGAGAGAGGAAAGGAAGGGAGCAGTTCTTATACCTCAGGTTATAGAAAGTTGGTTGCAATGCATGTTCGAAACTTCTCACTGCATGACAATACTTGATACCCTGTTCTATTGTTATGCAAAATCGGGTTATAAATTAGCAGTAAATCATAACTAAAAGAATCCCAAATAGGAGATATATTTACACCACCTGTAGAAAATTCTATTAATTTCACATAGAATTGATACTCTTTTGGGAACCATTCTACATGTTCAGGAAATAGATATTTATGTGAAATTTCTTATCTAAAGGGATTCAGACTCTAGTTGGATAAGACAAACAGATAAACAAGTTATTCCAATATGTGTATACTGGAGAAGCATTCTGCAAAATTAACAGTTTTATTTAAGACTTTAGTTTTAGAATACTTGTTTCTAACCTTTTGCTTACTTCTCTAATAAAAAGCAACCTTAAACGTCTGCAGCACATTCATGCAAAAAAACGTGGTGAATTTGAAATAAATATTTCAAATGACAGGACAACTGAAGCATGTAAACCACGATTACAGCAGCCAGCTTCAAGTCCAATGGTGCAACACAAGTGCAATCCATTGATAAAATAATCTCTTATCCACAAGAATGATCACAGTAGGTGTGGGATACTTACACCTAAGTGGACATAAGTACCCTCTCTCTTTGGAAAGAGATTTCTTTTGATTCAAATACTTCTGACCCTCTCAGTGCAGTAAACTGATGGCTAAATCCACTAAAGCACAATGAGAAAACTTTAAATAAAAAAAGCAATTAAGCATATTATGCCATAAAATTT
>PVKE010050076.1:0-11058 GCA_004027555.1 Craseonycteris thonglongyai | reverse complement strand
TTCTTTTTATAGGTAGCTTCATTTCACAGATGAGGAGACTGAGGCTCAGAGCATTCGTCAGGAAGTGAGACCCAATCTTGGTCTTTTGACTTCAAGTCCTATAACTTGCATTGCCAGATAAATTATAAGATACCCAGCTACTTTTGAATTCCAGATAAGCCATATGTAACGCTTAGTGGCAGCGTAGCTCATGCAATACTTGGGGCATACTTACACTAAAATATGTATCGTATGGATTATACCAAGAAATTATCTCTTGTTTATTTGATATTATACTTTAATTGTGCATCCTGTGTGTATGTGTGTGTGTGTGTGTATGTGTGTATGTGTGTGTGTGTATTATTAGCTCTAACACCTTCCTCTGCCATGTTTTTATTTCTTCACATGGTCTTGACATCTTTCTATGATTCAGTAACTACCTTGGGAAATAATAATTTTGGAAGTTACTCTTCATCAAACACTTGCCATCTGCTAAAAGTTTTACCTACTTCACTGCATAAACTTACAGTCATCTTGAAAGTTGAATGTAATTATTACCCCTTTTCAGGTGAAAAAACTAGGGCTCAGAGAGGTTAAGTGACTTGCTCAGCTCCTCACAGATAATAAAAGTGGAATCTGGGATTAGAACCAGAATCTGTGCTGCCAAGGGCATTGAATTTATTATCTATCCTACAAAATAATTTTTAAAAAATTAAAAAGAAAAATGGCGTTTACAATGAGTCCCATTGGCATAAAGTTTCTTAGGAGAAAACCCAGGTGTTGGGCATTAAAAAAACAAAATCTTTCACAGGCCCCAGCAGAATGCTTCCCACATAATAGACCCTCAGCCCTGACCTGTTTGCTGACTGCTGTGTTTCAAGAGCAATTAAACAAAAAAAAAAAAGAGAGAGTCTAAAACTCAGTGTCGTTTATGCATCTATTTTGCCCTAGATGTGTTTTGAATTTTGTCAGGATCATAAACTGTGTTTCAAAACATGATGATAAATTGGCCCTCTGACCTCTTATGATGTGACATAATTCATCTGAAAGGTTTATCGCCCTGCGTGTCAGTTCACAGTTCCCTACTACCCTTCCCATTCTTCTAAGTCCGTTCAAAATAGAAAAGGGGAGAAAGGTACCAGGGCAAGCTGGCTGGTTCTGCGTGTGTGGAATGTGGTGCTGAAAAGCCCCCAGCCCTCCTGTTAACACAATACTTTTATCCCATAATCATAGCCTGTGGGAGATAAAATAACAATTCATCTGGAAAATGAGATTAACTCATTTAAGCTAAGCAGTGATCACAGAGAGAAGCGTGTGGGTGTTGTCTGGCTGAAGGAAAGCCTAGGGATTCCGGACCCATCGGGTTCAGGAAACCTGGGGAGCGGGCCCAGCCTGTTGGAAGTAATGGGGCGCTGTGAGAGTCAGCCTTCCTGGGTGTAGATATTACCGAGGAGCTCGGTTCATCTCCGGCCCAGCCCTCTCAGTGATAAAGACCTCCTACCATCTTTGCTGTATTAGAACGTCTTCCCCACCACTTGCCCGTTGGTGCCTCTCTGCCAAGAGCTTCCCCAGTGAACGCCCTGCCCGGTCCTTCACAAGTAATAAAAACGAACTGCCCAGGGACATGGCACTTGTCGGTCCCTATGGCATTGGCTGTGTGTCAGGCCTCTTGTTCCAAAGCGACCACAGGGCCAGGCATGGTTGTTTATTTGATACTATTTCATGTATTTCCTTTCGCTGGCAGTGTCTTTCCTGAGGGGCTGTCCCCCACTTGACCTGCTCGTCTTTTCCACCTAGAGCTCTGAGAACAGATTTTCCCCCCCTCTAATGGCCCTCTCACATCTCCAGTGGCTCTGCATGTGCAGTGGTTGGGGACTCATTTCCAGAATGGCATTGTGAGTCAACAAATCGCATCTACAGTCAGCGGCCCAGAGACATGCTTATGGAAGCAGCACATCCCAGCCGTGGAGCGACTGCTTCTGGCCTCTGCAGGGTCCCCCGGAGCATGCCCACCCCACAGAGCCTTCTCAGTACTTCTTCGCTGTGTTGCCCACAACCTGATAGTTCTCTAGAGCTCCCCCATTCTTTTGATATGACTGAAGCCAAGGGACCTCAGGGTGTGTGCTGTTCTCATCTCTCTGCATAGTTGTATTTTCTGCCTGTTCATTGACTGACATCTGTACCACCAGTAATGCATCTGGTAGTCAAAGCCAGGTTTTAGGGCCTCACGACCACTCAATAGGAACTTTAGAAAGCAGACAGTCCAAGACACAATCGGAGAATATTTCAAGTGAGTTTCTTTAAAGGCATTGGCCAAATCAGGCAAAGATTCTGAGTGGCTGGCTCTTTTCTTGCTCTATGGGCCTTTGTGTGACAGAGAAGCAATTATATTGTGAAACCTCCACGTAAGGTTGCATGTAAGTTCATGTAAATCATTGGTAATGTTCAAAGTGATGTACATTTTAAAATATAGTAGACTCTCAGTTAACTGCACCCATGGGGACTGGTAGGTTCCAGATAAATGTAAGTCAACTCCGTTATCCGGAATTTAAGCCACCGGCACTTCAAGCCACTGGCAAAGAATGTGCTGGTGTCTTGAGAATGCCTGTTGCTTGAGTTCCGGTTAACAGAGAGTCTACTCTATATCACTATCCTGTTTGAAGACATTTACCATTTCTGGCTCTTACTCAGTGATAGTGTCACTGAAAAATTGCTTCAACAAATAAGAGCAGTTTGCTTTTATGAAATGAGTTGTAAATGCTTTGGAGGGAAATTTTAAGACGAGATGGCTACAGCCATTCAGAGCTGTGTTGAATATTTAACAATTTTTTTGTGGATCCATCAGCTAAGAAGACTATCAATTTTAGAGCATACAGATGTTCAGGAATAATAGTTTGAAAGATCAGCCCCAAAGATGTTGGCGATTAAAGTGTGAACAGATGACGGAATGATAAACCTTAACACTTAAAAATGTGTTTTTATAGTCCCATCCCTATAGAGTGTCCTCTGATAAATGTATTTGCGACAAAGAGACCAAATGAAAGAGCCTTCCATAAAGGGGCCCAGCTCAGTCTGAATATAAATATCCGTTCTGATTCCCCTGTTTGTGATTGACTGTGAGTATTGATCAATATTAAAGAGTGAGCACACAGGAGCCTCCTTGAGGCCTGCTGAACATGCAGCCCCACTTATAAACACATGAGTATTGATCACCGCTATTCCGTAAACATATTTCACAAATTCCCTCTATGCACACGCCATTTAAATTAATCCAAGCTTAGAACAAAGCTCACTTGGAAAGGCTCAGGGCATCTCTTTCAGCAGCTGCCCTCCTGGACATTAAATCACCTGTAATGTGTGTTGGCTGGGAAGAGGCCTGAACACCCTCCCTGTCAAGAGATGAGGTGTTTGAGCTCGTGGGTTCTTGCATCTTAGATGACAGATGCCCTACTCCATCGTCTTCAGTGAGAATGTTCCCTTGGCATGAGATTGTTATACATCTGACTTCAAAATGTTGTGTGGATTAAAAAAAATTTAAGAGACACTGCTCCTCAATGCAATACGTATGGCTTGTTTTGATCTGGATTTCAATGAACCTACTACCCCGGACATCTTTCTGAGATGATTAGAGACAACTAAATATGGAGTAGATAATAGATGGTGTTAAGAAAGCATTGTTAATTTGTTAAGTATATAATGTTTTAAATATTCGAGATGCATCCTGAAATATGTACATGTGAGATGATATGATGTCTGGGGTTTGCTTTAAAATAGTCTAGAAAAACAGTTGGGGTCCAGATTATACAAACCAAAATTGGAATGTGTTGATAATCCGTGGTCGACTATGATTCGTTTAGTTTCTCTATTGGGGGGTGTGGTTGAAATTTTCTGTAATGCAATATTATCTTGAGGTCTCAAGAGACAGACTGCCAGGAATGACAGCCATAACCAGCATCAGATTTTGGAGATTCTAGACAGCACATAGTGTGAGCTGGAATAGGTAAATAATTCCCACTAACTGGACCAGCAAACATTTGTCCCTTTGAGGATGTTATTATTTTGTACTTGTTATCGGTTGACTTGAGTCCCCTCCAAAATTCGTATGTTGAAGCCCTCACCCCCAGTTCTTCAGAATATGACAGTGTTTAGAGCTAGGATCTTTACAGTGAAGCCATTTGGGTGGGCTCTCATCCAATCTGACTGATGTTCTTATAAGAGTAGATGTAGACACATAGATAAGCCAGGAGTACACAGAGGAAAGGCCACGTGATGACACAGTGAGAAGGCAGCTATCTGCAGGCCGAGGAAAGAGGTCTCAGAAGAAACCAAACCTGCCACCGTCTTGATCTGTGAGAAAACAAAGTCATGTTGTGTTCGCTACCCAGTCTGTGGTGTTTGGTTGTGGTAGCCCTAGCAGATGAATGCAAGTACTCCAGCAGGGTCCGGATTTGAATAAGAGGTGGTATGATGGAACAGAAAGACCTAAGGCCTGGGATTCAGGGCATGAGGAACCTGGCTATGCTCCTAACTCTATCTCGGCAGGCGGGCTCTGTGTGCGCACATCCAAGTGATGGCCAGTTTGCTGGAGACTCCGATAGGGTGGCCATCTGTACCTGTCTCTGTGCACTGGAAGGGGGAGGGCTCAACAGAGAAACAAGGGCTTCCTCCAGCTCCTTCCTCCAGGAGAAAGCTGCCCTTCCGGCCCTCAGCCTGAAGCTAGACAAGTCAGGTTTTTTCTGGTACCTCCCTGGTACTGATTGAGCAGCTGCTGCAGCGCTGGAGCTTAGAGCCAGTGAGTCTGTCAGCAAGTAAGTCCATGAGCTGGCCCTTTAAGAGGCGCACCTGGGACTGCAGCGGCCCTAGTTTGCTCTCAGCTACAGTCTCCTCTGGTTTTCACTGCCAGAAGCCCTGGGGATTTTTCTCTCCCAGCCTGGAACCCTGGGCTGGGGAGCCTGCCTGCTATGGGGCTGGGACCCCTTGTTCCTCCAGGGAGTTCCTCCTCAGCCAAGATATGCCGCTTGATTTGTTATGGTCACAGAGGTGTGGGAGCAGCCTGTGCTGTGTCTCTACCCCTCCCACAGTCTTGAAGTGACTTCTTCCATATGTGGGTAGTTGTAGGCTTTGGTTCAGCTAGACTTCGGGCGCTTCTCAGTGATGGTTGTTCAGTAGTTTCGTTGATGGGGTCCTGAGAGGAGGTGAGCACAGCATTCACCTACTCCACCATCTTGATGGGAAATCCTTCTAGTTAATATGTCTTTTACATTTAATTTAAATCAATGTAATAGACTTTGCTAAGTTGAGAAGCCATGTGATTCTAGGGATACGGGATTTAGTAGTGTGCTGTGTGAGATAAATAGCATGCAGTGCAATAAATATGGGACCTGAAAAGTGTAATGAAATAATATAATTCTCCCTGATATTATACTATTTATTTATTTAGACATCTCTAGACAATAACCTCCTTGTCCATCTCGTTCATTGCTTTGTCTCTAGTACTCTTAGAACAGTGCTTGGCTCTTGGTAGGTGATGAACAATTGTGTATTTTGTGCCTGAACTGGCAGAGTACAGGGTTCAGAGGCACTGCTGTGAAGAGTGTACATGCTTCTCTGATGTTGGCCAAGGAAGGTGTTCTGGGAGAGGAACTCATTGAATTGGGCTTTGATGAGTGAGTAGGAGTTTCCTCAGACACACTGAAGAGTGAGGTGGAGTGGGAAGGATGAGGAGTATTCTAGACCGGGCCCTGAAGGGCAAGCCTTTCTTGTTCTTTGGAGCTGCCAATGCAGAATTCCTCTGGGTTGCGCTCTGGTGCATCGTGGGGACGATTACGATACAGTCAATGGAAACCTGTTTGGAAGGACCCATAAAGTTCTCCCCCTTCCTCCTCACTATGGCTTTGTATTTGTATTTCCCTCTCTGCCCTTGCCACCTCTTTGGTGTTGGGGGTTTGGGGGAGCTTTATGCTGGTTTGAAACCTCTTCAGAACATAGTAAGCTCAACACCAAGTGCTTATTATAAATAGATCCACTTTTACTGCAGTTACTTTAATGGCACCCAAATGATAAATGTTAATAAAGAAGCATTTTCGCTTGGGAAAGCACAATGGTAGTAGCCTGCCAGGCTGCCAGCACTATTTGCTTTATGGAAAGGGATTTGAAATAAGGGTTTTTGGTGGTTGTATTTTTGCCTCAACAGTTATTTATAGAGGAAGTACGGGCCATTGCATGTTTATAGTAGCTCTTCTTTATGGATGCCCAAGTTATTATATTTTATTGGTTTGGGTACTTATTTTGCACATTTGTAAACAATTATGTAGTTATGCAGCTGTTGTATTACGGAGGCCATATGTATTTTCATGTTAAGAGAAAATTCCATGAGGGATTCTCACTGGAATCCATCATAACAGAATTATTGTGGTGCCAAAATAGACAGGGTCAGGAGTCATTGGATTTTTACAGTGTTTGGAGTTCAGTGAATTTAATGTGGGTTTTTTTGTTTGTTTATTTGTTTTGTTTTTTTGGGGTAACTTCAGAATTGGAGTCAAACTTTATAACTGAATATGAAGATTCCACCTGTTTTTCATACCTGAATGGAAACATAATCTTAATTTACCACAATATTAATTAATCATTTAATTAAGACATATATTGATGAAATCTGTCCCCCTTCCCGTACTTTTTTTTTTGTCTTTTTTTTTAATTGTTCCCCATACTCTTAACAGAGGAAATACATAGTTTAAAAAACTCCTAGTTTCTCTAAAGAATTTTTAAAAAATAAGTATTTATTTAAGTGACAATTATTTATTGGACCATTAATATATGCCAAGAATTGTTCTCTTGATTCATATGGGGGAGAAATGAATAAAGGGATTCATACAGCTGAAGAGAGCGAGTTCAAGAGAGGAAGATTGTGTGGGGGGGTATCCATGGCTGACCTTGGGTAATTAGCATCCGGGGCTCTTTTGAAATAACTTTCACCCTTCATTCTTTTTTTTTTAAATCTGAGAGGTACCAGGCAGTATAGGAAGCAGTAGTACTGAGAGGGTGAATGGACAAGCAGAATTCCTGTCCAACAGATCTAAAGGGTACTGGTTCAGATTGTATGAGCTTCCTATGGCCCAGACCTCCTTTCAAATCCAAGTCACAACACATGTTGTCTCTATGGTTGCGAGTAATCACTTTCCTCTGAAAGCCCGTTTCTAGTCTATGCCATGATCACAGAAACAATGCTCATATTGTGTTAAGTACAGTGCCTGGCACCTAGCCATCCGCACAATGTGAATGATTATGGCGGGCGCTTATTCTGGGGACCCTTCCCATGCTAGTCTCTTGAACCACCCCTGCTCATTCATTGTTCTGAGACCACCATTTGCTAAATCTTCTATCAGGTGGTGTCAGATCAGGGAAGGAACAAAAATGAAAAGATACCAAGCTTTCCTTACAAGAGTACATGGTCTTGTTGGGAAGAAAGTCACATGTGCTCAGAAAAAAGTCTACAGATGTTATAATAGTCACTCAAGGAAGAGTGCCAAGATGAAATGCTGAGAAATGAGAAGCACGTGTATTGTTAATTAAGAAAAGAGAGGAAGATTTTAAATAAGATTTTTTATTTAAGGAAAGAAACCCTTAGACACATTGGAAGAGCATTTTGAAAGAAGCATCTGTATTTAAATAAGTTTGTTTGTTCTATCCAATGCAGTCCTGTATGTCCTATCATAATCTTTTTATATATACTTACCTCCTCTGAAATGTATTAGTAACATTTATAATTTACCAAATGGAAGATATCACTTTAAGCAGCAGCAAGTTAAACATGAATTTGCGGGCAAGGGTTTTATCTATTTTTCTTAGAATAACATACATCCATCAAAAACAAAACAAATAAACAACAACCAAAGAAGAAAAACCTAGCATTTATTTGCAGTATTTTCTTCAAAATAGTATTGTTTCGCTTTGCTGTTTTATTCATTTTAAGCACGTTTTCACCGAAGTATTCTACTCTAAGCTAGTCTCAATTCAATTTAAAGTGAAAGGTTTTTTGAGTTTAGATAATTTACATATAAAAGCGTTACTGTACATTTTATAAAATGACTGTGTTCAGAAAACAACGATTTCAATTTAATCGTATTGTTATTCTGCAAGTTGAAATGCCTCCCTCTTGCTTCTCAGTCTCACTAACAATATTCCTTCTTGTCCTAAATTAAAATTGTTAGTGTTAGAAAATTGATGCGTTTCTTTTAGACCCTACCAGTAAGACTTTAGGCCCACTGTGATTTGTCTGATAGACTTGAAGATTATGTGCATGTGTGAGACAGAGAATCTTAATAATCTGAGCATGACAGGTATATAGCTCCTTGTAAATTATTTTCTTTCTTCTCCCAAGAAATTTTGTTTGCCAGTAGCCATATCTGTTTAAAAAAAACCCAAAACCTTACAACTCACTTTATGTTTCAAAATTTGCTTTTTCTTTTTCTCTTTTCTTTTCTCTCTAAAATGACACTATTGTTCTGGAATAATCCTTAGGAACCAGTCACTCTACCTCAGGATCTTATATCAGAATGTGTCTTGGAGAAATAGAACCAGATGTTTAGGATTTCAGACCACCATATTTGTCCTAGGAACCCTGCCAGTGTTTTAAATTCTTGACCCTTGAATTGAATGCGAAGCTCTGACTGTATAAAAGAAAACACCGGAGTTTTATGATTCTGCAAGCTTGGGTTACGCTATAAATTTCCACTGGTCCCTGCTTGTTTGTCTCTTCCAGGGTTTAGAGTTATTCACCAAGTCGATTATATAAGCAGAGTCCAAGTGACTGCCTCCCCAGGCACATTAGATAATTTCTTAGGGAGAGAATAAACAGCTGTTTAAACAGGAGCCACCAAACTGCATTAAAATTAATTTGGTCCTAAGCAAATGATAAGTACATCTCCCCCCCACACACACCCGTGCCCCCATTCTAGGAATGAAACCCAGAGCTAGTCTCCAATGGCAGAAAAGCCCTCAGGACCGCTGGGTAGAAGAGCGCCGTCTTTGCTTTGGATTTACTGTTGCCAGCTTCTGTACCTGATTAGTCTATATGTGATCGGGGTGGTTTATCGGTCATCATTTGTAGATGTGTATTTATATAAATCTCAGAGCCTCTCATCTCCTTAGACTGTGGCTCTTGATTTGGGTACTGCATGGTTTGTGTTTCACTATTGGCAAGGGCCATAAATATCTTATGGCCGGTTATGCTTTCTACAGTATCCTTCACTTATGTGTCCTATGTCTATCTGGGGTGGGGGCGTGGATGTTTTTCCAAAATAAAAAGAAGGAATTAGTTCTCACCCCACTCACCTACCTTTCCCCTTCAGGTTTTAACTATGTCATAATACTGTGTACATTTGCTTGTTAGTTCCTAGGTCCTTTTTAAAAAAAAAATCTGTGTAGCGATGGCAATTATTCTTGTTATTATTGTATGAAAATGTTTCAGGGCAGATATTATTTAGTCATTGGACTGACTTGTTCTCCAAGAGAAACATAGCATGGTCTCTTCTTTAGAAATCTGAGTTTTCAGTTCAGGGCAGCCTGCACCACTCACCATAAAATATACCCTGTACAGAAAGAACATGCGCTGTGAAATCAGTGGGACCTGTGCTCACACCTTGAGTGTACCATTCACTGGCTGTGTGACCTTAGAGAAAGAGCCTAACTTCCCTGAGTCTTTTCTGGACTACTGAGTGGCCCATCGCATGCTCACAGGGGTGCTCTGGGGATCGATGAGAGAGGGTATAAAACAACCCCCCCACCCCCGCATCCATGGTTTCACTTTGCTTGTGATTTTAGTTACCCATGGTCAGCAGTGATCTGAAAATATTAAATAGAAAATTTCAGAAATAAACAATTCATAAGTTTTACATTGTGCACCGTTGTGAGTGGTGTGATGAAATTGCACGCTGTCCTACGCCATCTTGTCCGGGGCCTGAATCATCTCTGCTCAACGTCTCCACACCGCACATGGACCCCTGTCTGGTAGCCACTTAATTGCCTTCTCAGTTATTAGATCGACTGTCAAGTATCACAGGATTGTGTTCAGATTTGACTTCATAATGGCCCCAAAGCCATTCACATAACTTTTATTTCGGTATATTGTTAGAGTTGTTCTATTTTATTGTTAGTTATTGTTGTGAGTCTCTGACTATGCCCAATTTAGGATGAAGTTTATTATAGGTATGTAGGTACTAGAAGAAGAAACACAGTAGATATAGGGGTTGGTACTATCTGCGTTCACTTGGGGTCTTAGAACATAACCCTGTGGATAAAGGGGAGTATTGGACACAATGCTGGACACATAGTAGGCAGTCCAGAGATACCCCTGTCTACTTTTCTACCAATAAAGGGGCCCTACTTCCTGTCCCAATGAATAGGCATGTAGAGCAAACACAAACATATGTTTAGATGCTGGAACATTTGGTATCACTACAATCCCCATAAACCCAGTTGTACTTAAGTGACTGTCTCTTGGTACTTTTTTTTTGCCCATAAAGAAGCTATTTAGGTGAGCTATTAAATAAATTAAGATCCAGCTACTTTTTCCCTAGAGCATTTTGAATATTGGTACTTTTGTTTTTTCAGTCAAGAAGCTGCAAGTTTAACTAACATCCTATATGGTCTTTCACATGCCTTGATTGAGGTCATGCCCATGCACACCGTAACCCCATGAAAGTTATAACATTAGAGAACGATTTCTTCCTTCCGTTGTTCATTTACTCAGTCATTGTCTCCTGAAGAGCTCCTATGCGTCCAGACCTCCAGAAGAGATTGAGGGAACAACCTGGGCAGGGCATGCTCCCTGTCCAGGAGAGGTGACTGAAACCTGGGGACACACTGGTCACTGACTCCGAGTTCAGATGGAGATACAGTTTCATCCCAGCTCTGCCACTCACTAGTTGCATGACATGACTTTAGACAATTGGACTCAATCCTCTTGGACTCAGTTTCCCCCTCTCTAAATTGGAGATGGTAACAATGACTCATGGAGATATTTGAGGGTTAAATGAGGAATATCATCTGAAAGGGACTGCATGAAATAGACAGCAATGA
>PVKE010050075.1:0-11057 GCA_004027555.1 Craseonycteris thonglongyai | reverse complement strand
TGTAATTAACCTTATTAATTAGCACTGACACGTTTAAGTAAATACGTATACTGTTGTAATTTTTGTCTTAAATGAGTAAAGTATGAATACTGTTTACATATTTAAAACATTCTTGTACCCGCATACACAAAAATTCCTAGGGGCAAATCCTACTTCGCGGTTTTTCAGCTTTCGCAGAAGGTTCTGGTCCCCATTAACCGCGAAAAACGAGGGATCACTGTATACGTTAAATCCTCTCAAAGAACCTGTGGACGTGGAAGTTGCGCTTTGCATGTCCTTACTGGGCTCTTGTCGTGTTTTCCTGGCCATTGAGACCCTGCCTCTGCATCACGGGCTTTCTTCTCCGGCACCCCTGACGGCGGCGTGTGAGCAATGTCTGCGAGACCTAACAGACTGGCGCAGCCCCTCAGAGGTCCGTGGGGAGGCATGTGTCTGATGTGTAGTGAGCGTCTGACTTTTAGGCGTATGAGATGCCTCTACCCAAACCTTCTGGGGGGAACATCCCCACCCCAATTCTCTCTCCGAGACCCGGATGGTAACAAACACCCCCTCCATGCGGTCCGTCCCCGTTTTCTCAGAATAATCTCGCTCCTTTCACCTTGGACACAGTGAGTTGATTTCTCCACGTCTCTGACGTTCCAAACTGGAGGGGGCTTGAACTTCCCAGGGCCTGTGAGGAGGGGCACAGGCTTAGGAATCAAAAATTCCCCTAACTATGCCCTTGCTCCTCCTCAGTCGCCCCAGGAATCCCTTCTCGGGGGGTCACGGAGTCACCAGGAAGCCGCCTGCCCATCCTGCCAGGACAGGGAACCATGCAGGTGGCGCCTTCATTCCTGACGCCGCCCTGTTGAAGTCCCCACTGGCATGGGCGACCAGACGTCCTCAGATGCAAATTATATAAACACTGGACACGCAAGTTCTTCAAACCATCGTGGTGCCCGCCTTTGGGGGACACAGCTCAGGGTTGACAGCTCCTGCGTGCGGGAGAGGGGTCTTCATGCTGCCGCAGGATTGGCCGCACCTGCCCACAGGGCTGCTGCAAACACCCAGTTCCGAGGCTTGTGGGGGAGACCCCCTTTTTCTCTGAAGGGGGCCGTTTTATGAACCTGCTGACGTGGCCTCAGACTTCACACCCGTTCTGCACATGGGTCCTCACGGGCCGGTGTCGGGATTCGATCCTTGGTTCCCAGGGCTACTAAGCAAGTGCTCAACCCGCTGAGCCATCCCGGCCTCCCCAACTTTTTTTTTTTTACTTTATATTTTGATACCAGGCTTCATAGTATGGAGACCATTTGAAGCCCGTGTTGTGACCATCGAGCAGGGAGGGCATGAAGCCCTGCTGCCACCTGGTTGTGACCACCGGGCGGGAAGACTTCGCCGCTGCCCAGGGGGTGGGCGTAACATGACGCACTTGATCTCGACTAACGGGCAGATGTGGTCGTAATGGTTGCACCCTGTGCAGGCGCCGGGGGGGCTCCACCTGTCTGGATTTGTGAGGGGTCCCGATCTCCAGTCATAAACCTGAACCTCTGTCAGGACACCAGAGCTGTCCCCTTGCACTGAAGCAACGCAGCTGGGCCGCGTCGCCCTGACAATGGTTGCTAGGCGACCTGGGAAGCCTGCGGAGGGGTGGGCATGGCTGTGGCCCACAGCGCACACCAGCCGTCTTATTGAAGGGAAAGCCTGACACACATAGCGAGCAAGACACTTGACAGCAATGCCACGTACACGCCCAGCGAGGAGCGCGTGGGGAACTGCAGTCGCCTGGTCACGCTGCTGACATCTCACTCCCGCCTGTGTGTGTGTAGGGTTCCGCCTCAGATGTCTCACGTGGCGTGTCCGCTGCCAGACAACATGAGCTTTATGGGGGGCGTTGGGGATGGAAGGGGAGACACAGTGGGCGCGAAATCCTGACGACCTCGGGCTCTGTCAGCATTGGGGTGATCGTCGGCCGGCGGCCCGAGGGCACGCGTACCCCCAGCATCCTCTACATCAGCGCCTGGCTGGACAGACGGGCTGCCAAGTACCTCGTGACGTCACTCACTTGCTGCGAGCCCAGTTGGACACGTTGCTCTTTTCACGGCTAATCCAGCACAAAGTGTCTCCACTGTTCATTGAACAGATCGGCTCAGCATAATCAGCACCCAAGTGGGTGTTTCCAAAAATCACACCACTGTGCATGGAGCAAATGCTTGGAGCAGCAGGCTGTCTTCTCCTCCTCTTCTCTCTCTGCTTGGCCAATCTGGCAGCTCCAACGGTTGGCTGGGACACGTGTGGTTTGAGTAGTTCGATTGTAGGTCAATTCCCATTGATCTGACTCCACCCTGCCTTGTTTTAAAGGAACAATTCTCAGCTAGACTTGTTTTTTTATCCATTAAAAAGCTATTTTTAATGAGAGCAAATTCAGGCGGGTCATACATGTATCTTAACACCCTGTCAGGCTGCACAACCTGCTTCAACCCTACGCAATCCTGCTACTGACCACAAAGGACAGGCAGCATCTCCAGGACGTTTTTCTGTGAATGTGTCAGATAATTAAACCGACAGCAGGTTCAGGGCGAGACAGCCTCCCTGCCTCCCTGAGTTCCCGGTGTTAGGGCTGCATTTAGAACTTCTAGGACTTTCATAGTTCCTCAGGAGGGAAGAGTAGAAATAAATCAATGAGAACCAAGAGAGCGCATCTTGCTTTAAAAAGGAAGTGGGGAGTGGTAGGAAGAAATGTATTTAAGATGTCCTTTGGAGAAATGATAGGCCAGAGTGTGTTTGTTATTTCCTTAAAGAAATACAATGGGTGATGATCTAATTTCTAGGCCGAATGTCACATGTTGGGTCAGGTCTGGACTCATTTATGGCCACCAGCATTTACCGCTGAGCTGCTTCAGGCCAGTTATTGAATCTCAGTGTGATGACACATTGTATCTAAGGTGCTTAGTACCTGACCTTGACACATTGTATTTAAGGTACTTAATACCCTGCTTTGACACATTGTATCTAAGGTGCTTAGTACCCTGCCTTGATCTATTGTATCTAAGGTGCTTAGTGCCCAGCCTTGACTCATTGTATTTAATGTGCTTAGAACACATTGTATCTAAGGTGCTTAGTGCCCAGCCTTGACTCATTGTATTTAAGGTGCTTAGTATCCCACCTTGACACACTGTATTTAAGGTGCTTAGAACACATTGTATCTAAGGTGCACAGTACTGTGCCTTGACACATTGTGTCTAAGGCACTTAGTACCCCACCTTGACACATTGTAGCTAAGGCACTTAGTACCACGGCTGGCACATGGTAAATTTGTAACAAATATCAGGGTAGTTGACAGTTTTTTTACTATAAAACACTGGGAAAGAATTTCTCGGGCAGAATCCTGAAGGACTAGGGAGCAATATGAATGTGGGAAGAGACACAGCTGCCTGCCTGTGCCCTTAGAGACCCTGAGCTGAAAGATAAGCTGGAAGAGAGAAAGAGAGAGAGAAAGGGAGAAGAGCACAGACCCGAGTGACATAGGTGCAGATGGAGCCACGCCGCATCTGCCTTGCTGCTCCGAGGAGCTGTCAGAGGGCGGACAGTCACAGTATAACCCCCGCAGCCTCCCTGTGTCCGATGCTTGCAGACCCAGAGTCAGTCACGGACTCCCAGCGGGGACCCTGAGTGGCCCGCAGAGTGAACATGCCTGCCCGGCTGCCTCATCCGATCCTAGAACAGCCTGTGGCATGAGCAGGGCGCTGCCCTTCCTTTCTGTCTTCAGAGGAGAAACTGAGGCTCAAAACCTGTGACTTCAGACCAAACCAGGGGTCCTGAGAGCTGTGAGGCCCAGGACCCCCTGCACACGTTTGCCCCCACAGCCTGGGGTCCTGGCTTACCTGACGGAGCTCACTGTGCCTGCCACATGCGCCCCGTGACCCACTGGGCTTCAGAGCAGCTGTGGGAACCGTACCTACACGTGGGCAGAAACTCACGCCAAGCCCAGAACCTGGCTCCCCTCTTCTCTGGCTCTCAGCCTGGAGGTCTCTTCCTTCAGGGTGCCTGCTCTGCCCGGGGCCCTCACATACTAGACGCTGCTCATCTCCAGCGACGCTGGGTGCGGCGTTCAGGCAGGAAGCTGCGATTTCTTGATCTCCTTATGGCTCCTGAGCACAGGGTTGGACACAGAGTCCTCTGCGACTCACCTCGCCTTGCCGCACAACACAGGGGCTCCCCACACCAGTGGCGTGGGCGGCCTCGTCTACCATTCCGGCTGGCACCATAGCCACGAAGAGATGTTTGACCCCTGGGCCGAGGCAAACCGCTGCCTCGTTAGATTCGTTTCCCTGTCACGTTGCTTTGTCATTTCAGACTCATGTTCAAGAGCATCTTCCAACCCTTAAGTGTTGAACTAAAGCCTGAAGTGGATTCCGAGGCCGACTGCAGCTCTGCAAATGGCAAACTCCCGTCCAGTGCACGGCCACATGGTCTGAGCACTGGCCCCCGTCAGGGGCCCTTCAGGACATGTGGGTTTGCACGGACTGGGGCTGGGACTCGAACCCCGGACCTCATGGTTGCAGCACAAAATCGCCAAGCTATCTTGGCCTCCCTGGAAGATTAGTATTTATTTTGATAGTCATATTAGCAGCAACCACGCAGGGAGCGCTCACGCTCATTTCTGTAGCTCCAGTCATGGACATCTCCTTTAAGGCACAATAGTCCTGTGAAGCGTTATCCCCTTCCGCCCCATTTTACAGAGAAGGAGACTGAGTCTCAGAGGGGTTAAGGGGCCTGTCACCGCCGTGTGTCAGCGCTGCTGGGCTGCACATGGATCTGTCTGATCCGTGTCTTTTCCTGCTCTGCCTGCTGTCTGCACAACTGAAAGTTATTACACGGGACTCAATGCCCTTACGCATACCAATCATGACATGGTGACCTGAACCCACAGCTGTGACAAGAGCCACTGGTATGTACTGAGCATACACCTCATGCTGGGACCTTGGTTGGAATTATCTGTGTAATCCTTACAAGGATTTTGTGATTTACATACAATTTTTAACCTCATTTTTTTTTTTAAGATTTATTTATTGTTTTTGACAGAGAGAGAGAGAGAAAGAGATGCAGAGACAGAGAGAATGGGGAGGGCCCAGAACAGTCTCCATAGTTGCACATCATCGATCCCTGGTCCCCAGCGCTGCAAAGTGAGCGCCTAACCCACTGAGCCATCCCAGTTTCCCCTTTATTTTTTCTTTTGAGTAGCTTTCAATCTCTGGAAATTCCAATTGCTTCTTCTTTATATCTCCCATGTCTCTAATAAACTTTTTTTTTTAAGATTTATTTTTATTGTTTTGACAGAAAGAGAGAGAGAGAGATACAGAGACAGAGACAGAGAGAAGGGGGAGGGCCCAGAACAGTCTCCATAGTTGCACATCATTGGTTTTTCTACATAGTTTCATTCCACAGGTGGGAGGGGCTGCACAGGGCAGGAACTGGGCTGGGGTCTCACCCTGGTGAGAACTGAACTGGGGGAACTCCCCAGTTCAGCATATGGGTCCACACAGGTCGGGGCCAGGATTCAATCCTCGGTCCCCAGGGATGCAAAGTGAGCGCTTAACCCACTGAGCCATCCCAGCTTCACCTTAACCTCATTTTATAAACAAGAAGACTGAGACCCCAAACGATGAAAGGAACGTTCTCGAAACATGCGGCTTGTAGTTTGTGGAGCTGAACTTTACATCCGAACTTCAAGTTCATAACCCTTCTCACTTGGTCACAACCATGAGCTAAAGCGTCCCCAGATCGGGTGGTTTTGTCCCATGATGCTCCGGGCAGCAGAATGTTCACCTTTCTTACCCACGACAAACAACTGTGATGGGGAAAGGGAACTACCATATTTTGCCATGTATAACACACACTAAATGTGCCCAAATCTGTGAGGGAAAAATAAGGATGCACATTATACGTGAATAGTACTAATTCCCTATCTAGAGAAATGTTTTTCATTTTTTTATTTATGCTTATGAGTTAGAAGTGTAACTCCAGAAACCAATAATGGTATCTATATGCAAGGTAATACCCTGGAAAACAATAATGTGATAAAGGCTAAAATCCCTTTATTAAAACAAACAAACAAACAAAAAATCCAAGTACCTATATATAAACAAATAAACATTTGAATTAAAAAATTAAAATGAGGGGAAGCCAGGATGGCTCAGTGGGTTAGGCTCACTTTGCAGCACTGAGGACCGAGGATCGAATCCCGGCCCCGGCCCGTGCGGACCCATATGCTGAACTGGGAGCTCCCCCAATTCAGTTCTCACCGGGGTGAGACCCCGGCCCAGTTCCTGCCCTGTGCAGCCCCACGCCTACCTGTAGAATGAAACTATGTTGAAAAACCAATGATGTGCAACTATGGAGACTGTTCTGGGCCCTCCCCCTTCTCTCTGTCTCTGCATCTCTCTCTCTCTCTCTCTGTCAAAAACAATAAATAAATCTTTAAAAAACAAATTTTAAACGAAATATTTTTTTATTTTCTGCCAGTGTGGGCCTAAAACGTGGGTGCGCATTATACACAGCAAAATACGGTACTTTCCAGATCCTGGCCTCACCTTGAGCCACATTTTTACTGCACCCCCCTGTTGCATGTGTGTGACGTCACCGCGTCTCCACTGTCCCCAGGACAGGGCGGGAGGGCTGCCCCCTGGTGCTGAGCTGTGACGTTCCATCTGAACTCATGTCCTCATGGTTCATCCCCCAGTCCCCACAGCTCCGCTGTATCTGGATGGAACCAGGTCTCTGTCACATGGTGTCTCCACTCCGTCACTCTCGCACACACAGATGGTCACGTTTCTCACCCAGGGCGCGTTCGGTTCAGGGCATGGCTGCCGGGGCATGGCTGCCAGGGCATGGCTCTCAGGGCACGTCCTCAGTCCCTCGGGGCATTAGTCCTGACTGATCGATCAATCGATCAGTTGGTATTGACTTCCTGATTAAGAAGGAGAAAGCAAGATAGAGCGCAGTTCATTGGTTTGTAGAGGGTCAAACCAATAAAAATAAATCTAAGAAAAAGGACTCTTCCAAGGCCTTCCCTGTGCTGTTAAGGTCCATGGCATAGAGGCAGAGAAGTGGGGGGATCCCCGGAAACTCACAGGTGAAGGTGTGGTCCTGGGGAGCCCACAGCGTAAGCGGGTTGTCCCACCCGGGGGAGACCAAAAGCTCATCGCTGGCGAGGTGTGAAGAGGGGAGGGAGGCGAGCAGCCCAGGGAGGCCCTCAGAGCCTCTCCAGGGGAGAAGGTCCATGGAGAAGCATCTCACATGGACCCGAGGGTGTGAAGAGGCTGCGGCACAATTCACAACAGGGTGTGGGAGACGCTCACCCCTCAGCCCAGGACCAGCTGAGACGGGTCCTGTGCATTTCCCGGCTATTCGTTCCAAGTTTTCATTTCTTGTTTTTTTCTAAGCCAGTGGGGCTACGGGGAGCTGATCCCTCTTTGAACCTCGTTCAAATGCGATAACCTATTTGTGAGGGTGCAGGTGCGTGAGTGTACTCTGAGGCCCGGATGGTGGCGTGTGGCATTCAGCGAGATCCCGGCAGCCAGTGGGAATGACAGGCTGATTATCCGGTTCCCAAAGAGAGATGTTATATACAAAGCGCGGGGAAAACGCCTAAAATCGGGACAGGCTGTGACTTCAGAGATAAGCAGCCCCCCCAGGGAAGCAGCTGCACCCCTCAGTGGGCTCCCGGGTCTGGCTCGTTATGACAACAGCAACAAGGATTTGGGTTGCGAGCAGTGGGGATGACGCCCCGGGGGAGTGTTTGAAGGAGGAAAATGAAACACATATAGGAGTCAAGAACAAAGAGGCGGCCGCTGGGAGAGCGACCTCAGTGATGGAGGCAGCGGAAGGTAGGACGCAGTCTCGCAGCCGCCCCGAGGAGCTCAGCCTGCAGGAGCCGCAGTCACTGACCAGCAGGAGGAACAAGGAACCAGGAGAGGGAAACCATTCAGCTGCGTGACCCGAAGGATCCGTCTCTGCATGAGAAAGCCGGATCGGTGTTTGCGGTCTTGTATGCATTTTTTGCCGAGGCCTGAACGCAGGAGGTCCTTGCTCTAGACTGTTGTGTGTGTCCCCAAAACTCATACGTGGAAGCCCTCCCCCTCCAAGGGGATAGTGTTTGGAGGAGGGGCTCTGGGAAGAGATGAGGTCACGTGGCAGAAACCCTGGTGAATGGGGTCGGGCGTCCTCAGGAAAAGGGTCCCCAGGGAGCTCCCACCCTGTGAGGTCACTGACCCCGGACTTGGAGCCCTGGAGCCCTGAGGAGCCAGTTTCTGCTGCGTGTGGTCTCAGGCGTCTGTCCCAGCCCCTGAGAGGACACACATATCTGTGAATGGGTGGCGTGCAGTGTGAGGGGCTGGTGACTTCCCGGTCCCGCGCTCCACCTGCTCAGTGGCTGACCAGGTGCTTTCCGGGCAGAAGACGGGGGCGGGCTGGGGGTCCTTTCACATCCACAGGGAACAGGACAAGGCCCTGGAGAAAAAGTCCTTGTTCTGTTCACACAGCCCAAGGTCGGCTCAGATACTCGTCCTTATTGGTCACGGTCGTCTTGTCCCGTCTGGAGTCCAGGTTTTGATAAACAATGGCAGGATACAGTTTGTCTAAGATGTGACCCTCCCAACTGTTTTGAGGGAAACAGAAGGAATGAGTACGTCCCTGCACGACACCCATCAGCAGGCGGCTGTTATGGGGCAAGGCGGGGAGGAGGCCCGTCTTTTGGGGAGCTGGGCAGAGAGGCCACAGGGGCATCTGACTGCCGCCGTCTATGGGGGCAGGAGGGAAGGAAGCTCCTCCCACCCAGTGCCCGCTGTGCTCTTCTCATCGGACCCTCCCACAGGCCCGCTCAACACCCACCTGACCCGGGCCTCCAGGCCAAAGCAGCTGCAGGTTTCCTCCCTCCTGACAAAAGCACCAAACCAAAGCCTTCAAGAAAAAGGGAAGAAGGGAGAGGAAGCTGAAGGAAGGAAGGTACCTGATCTCAACCACTTTGCAAAGTCAATGTCACTCTTCCTCCTCCTTCAGAAAGTGCAGGGTAGGAAGAGACCCATTTCCAGCACAGCGAACACCACACAGTTTTACGCCCTCCCGCCACATGGTGCTTTCTCCAGAAAGACCAGAACTGCTGGAGGAAGCCGGCTCCCCAGGAAGGGGGACAGAGTCTGGAAGATCACAAAGACGAGGGGACTGGCCGACAAAGGGACAGACCCCAAGCCCATGTACCCAGCCTCCGGCCATTTCAGAGTGAGAAGAGGGGAGGAGACACACTGAGAATGAGGCGCCCCGGACCTTGCAGTTGATACTTAGTAATGTGGACTCCCTGATACTTAGTAACATAGAGTTCCTGATACTCAGTAATGTGGAGTCCCTGATACTTTGTAACATGGAGTCCCTGATCCTTAGTAACATAGAGTTCCTGATACTTAGTAACGTGGAGTCCCTGATACTTAGTAATGTGGAGTCCCTGATATTTAGTAACATAGAGTTCCTGATACTTAGTAATGTGGACTCCCTGATACTTAGTAACATAGAGTTTCTGATACTTAGTAACATGGAGTCCCTGATCCTTAGTAACATAGAGTTGCTGATACTTTGTAATGTGGAGTCCCTGATACTTAGTAACATAGAGCCCCTGATACTTAGTAATGTAGAACCCCTGATATTTAGTAACATAGCGTCCCTGATACTTAGTAACATAAGAGTCCCTGATACTTAGTAACATGGATTCCCTGATACTTGTTACATAAAGTTTCTGATACTTAGTAACTTGAAGTCCCTGATGCTTAGTAACATGGAGTCCCAGTGTGCGTGTGTCTGTAAGCTCAGACATTGGTGCAGGGTTCTGGAAAACATCTCCATCATTGCAAAACGGCTCCATTGTTCCCCATGACTCGCTCTCGCAGCTGAGCTGTGGTAAAAAAGGAGAAACTTGAAACTGGGGGCCTGCGTCTGGGGTGTGGCTGCTTGTTGAGGAACACTGTGATTGTGGGCTGGCTGCCGTGTCCCTCACAGTGCCGTGTCCCTCACGCTGCCCGGGCCACATGGCGGTGGCGGCCACACGGCGGTGGCCATCATTGGTTTGGGCATTTGTGGGGTTCCCTGACCTGCACCTCACTCAGCTGGTCTTGCTCATAAGTGTGTGGGTTGTATGTTCTCTCGTTCTTCTGCTGGGATCTCGTAGGCGGTTTCCAAGGTGTACATTTGTTGACCTTCCATTGGTCAAAATGGGTCATGCAGCCACACCCAGAAAAAGCGAGAGAGTGGCAAAGTCCAGAGGGCAGGTGGCCCGGGTAACAAAAGGCACGAGTACCTGAGAGAGCACGTTGCCATCTGCCACCGTACTGAGCTCTCTCAGCCTCGGTTCTCCCATCTGTGAAATGGGGGCGATCGGAGGCGATAGGATTGAACATTAAATGAAAGGGCACTGAAGCGTCCCCAGCTCATGGCTGGGACAAAGCAGACGTTGGTAAATGCTACTTTCTTTCTATTTGCCTCTCCAGCCTTTCGAAATGGAAATTAGTGCCTGCTACACACCTAACGGGATGATTGTGGGGTTTCAAAAGGGTAACACATGGGAAATCATTTGAAAGAGTGTCAGTCGCTGTGTAGACATAATTTTTGCATTGCGATAACCTAGAGTGCTTATCCTGAGACAGACGCCAACGTGAGCTTAAACATTCAGACATTAAATCACGGTTTTAACCGAGCACCTTGGCTTAGCCTGTGGAGAGTGGGAATGTTCTCTGTGACGTGCTCCCATAGGGACGTTTATAAAGCAAAGCAGATAACGTACCTGTGGCCTTAGCTGAGGGGCGCAGGTTGGGGGGAGTCACACCGTTAGCTAAGCCCCTCCCTCCAGGTGCCTTCTCACCTCCATCACCCTGCAGCTGAGCTCAGGAGGATGTTCCCCGTTCAGAATCAAAGCTTGATGCGGCGCAGAGGGAAAGACCTGGATGGAAGATTGCTTGTGAGGTGTTAGGATGCAGATGGACCATGAGGAGGGGAAAGCGTGGGTTACTCACATGTTAAGAACATGAACGGGG
>PVKE010050074.1:0-11059 GCA_004027555.1 Craseonycteris thonglongyai | reverse complement strand
ATATTTATAGAGAGTAATTATTTTATCTTCAGTGCATATTTATTTCTATTTTACTTTTGACAGATAGAGAGAGAGACAGAGACAGAGACAGCTAGAGAACCGAACCGTGGGAACTCCCCAGTTCAGCATGTGGGTCCTGCCTGGGCCGGAGCCGGGATTCGATCCTCGGTCCTCGTGGCCTCAAAGCGAGCGCTCAACCAGCTGAGCTGACCCGGCTTTCCCCTAATTGCAAAGTTTTTTAAATGCAAAAAATCTATTATTGGGAAGCCGGGATGGCTCAGTGGGTTAAGTGCTCACTTTGCAGCCCTGGGGACCAAGGATCGAATTCTGGCCCCGGCCCATGCGGACCCATGTGCTGAACTGGGGAGTGCCCCCAGCTGGGTTCTCACGGGGTGAGACCCCAGCCCAGTTCCTGTGCAGCCCCGCGCCCACCTGTGGAATGAAACTATGTGGAAAACCCAATGATGTGCAACTATGGAGACTGCTCTGGGCCCTCCCCCTTCTCTCTGTCTCTGTCTCTCTCTCTCTGTCAAAAACAATAAAAATAAATCTTTAAAAAAAAAACCTATTAGACAAATTACTATCTAATGAGCCCTGAAGATTTTTCTGTAGGGAAAGATTCAAAGCTGAAATGCATCCAAATTCTGGTAGTGAGGGGAAGCCAGGATGGCTCAGTGGGTTAAGCGCTCACTTTGCAGCGCCGGGGACCGAGGATCGAGTCTCGGCCCCGGCCCGTGCGGACCCATATGCTGAGCTGGGAGCTCCCCCAGTTCAGGTCTCTCTCTCTCTGTCTCTGTCAAAAATAAAAATAAATAAGTAAATAATATATATATATATATATGTATTCAAATTCTGGTGGTGAAACAATTTCCCCAGTCTCCATCACCAGAGACTATTTCCATTCTTTAAGTGCTTAGAAGTGGACATGCTTTCCTTCATCCTTTTCTAAAGATTTATTTTTATTGTTTTTGACAGAGAGAGGTACAGAGACAGAGACAGAGAGAAGGGGGAGGACCCAGAACGGTCTCCATGGTTGCACATCATTGGTTTTTCCACATAGTTTCATTCCACAGGTGGGCGCGGGGCTGCACAGGGCAGGAACTGGATCGGGGTCTCACCCCAGTGAGAACCGAATTGGGGGAACTCCCCAGTTCAGCATATGGGTCCACATGGGCTGGGGCCGGGATTCGATCCTCGGTCCTCAGGGTTGCAAAGTGAGCATTTAACCCACTGAGCCATACCGGCGTCCCCAACCTTCACCCTTTTCTAACAATGTGATAATTAATTACCAGGAGAAAAGACAGGTATCTGAAATACTGCCAATACCACGTAATACAACCTGTGGTTATAAAACGTGTGCATGTGCAAGCACACATGTGTGCATTTTATATACAAGTGTGCATGAAATTTCAGTACAGAAGCCCCAAACTGTCCTGAATCCTCTGTGTCCTAAGCGAAGCCAGGAATCTCCAGCCACAATGAAGCAGCTAGAAAAACTAAGCAGCAGTGTATGGGAGGGAGGCAAAAGCAACTGATAAGAATCGCAAGCATTTTATTTCCGCAAAACCCTGCAGCACATTCTGGAAAGGCTGAGCTCAAGTACTGCTAGCAGCCTAGCACCAAAACTTTCCCCCGCAAAAACCCTGAGCAACTACCATGAGAGTCCGCTCACAGGCCAAACCAGGATCAAACTGCCTCATCTGCCCTGAAAAGGCCCTGCTGGATGTCCAATGGCTTTTACTGCCTGCGCCTCCTTCACTTCCTAGAAGGGGGACCGACCTCTTGGACAGGGAGAACTGGAGGCCACTATGAATACAGTGGATTTTTTAGAACTTGGGGTGTCTGTAGAAAAGAGGAGGTGCTTTGGGGTCCCTTTATCCAGCTTCTAATAACCATTTGAAAGTGGCTTCCAGCTTTCTTCCCCCGTACTTTGTAAGGCCAGAAAGGAAGACACCCTTTAATGTCTTACGACTTGCTACATATCTGCTATAAAGACAGGTCTGAGGAAGATGTTAAATCAGGTGTGTATCTGTTTCAAATAAGTACACGAGGGGAAGCCGGGGTGGCTCAGTGGGTTAAGCACTCACTTTGCAGCGCCGGGGACCGGGGATCAAATCCCCTGTGTGGACCTATATGCCAAACTGGGGAGTGCCCCCAGTTCAGTTCTCTCTCTCTCTCTGTGTGTGTGTGTGTGTGTGTGTGTGTGTGTGTGTGTCTCTCTCTCTGTCAAAAATTAAAAAAAAATTTTTTTTAAGTACACAAAATGCTAAAGGTCTGAGTAATTTACCTGATATCTTTTTAACTTTTACCATCAGAAAGGTCCTGTAAAAGCCTTATTTTAAAAGGCACAGGCTATGCTTTAATACACACGAAACCGCCCTTGCTGGGCAACTTGTACAATGCCTGACCCTGGGTTTTCAAAGAACGCAATCTGATTTAAAAAAAAAAATTCACTGCGCATTTGAGCTAGCCTCCCCTCAAAGTCTCTAGCTCTGTGAGTATAAAAATGAGAGAAAATATAGGAAAGTTTGGTATCTCCTTTGCTACTTAAACAACAAACCCACAGCACTTCCCAAATTCATTTCGGGAGGGGTAGCTTAGGAAGTCACTTTATTTCTTCCTCCAGTGAAGCAGGAAAGCAGAGAAAACAGGTAGGTCACCTTCAAATGCTTCCAGTTGCCAAGAATTTTTACATTTTAAAGGGAACTTTGTCCTTAGGAATGACCCGGCCCAACCTTTCCCAGAGGAACTGATCAATGGATGCTTTTGCTCAGAGGAAAACAGGACGACTTGGGTTGGTTTATTTTTACAGATTTGCACAGGTTGGGCTAGTCAATTTCAAATGGACGGTTGCTGTTTTGAGACAAAGAGAATTCAGGTCTAAAGCAGAGCCGCCCCCCACCACACATGTACTCAAAGCACATTCCTGCTGAGGCACATTAGGAATTCCTTATTACTGGAGCTCAACCCCCCTTGTATGAAGGCCGCTGAAAAGTTTCGGTGTGTTTCTGCTCGTCTGCAGGCGCCGTGGATGTAGCGCTGGAAGCCGAAAGTCAGTAAATATTGATGGGCTGATGGGAATCGAGACGCTGCGCGGGCGGCAGCTCTGGGCTGGGGTTCCTGGTGATACGGGGTACCGCTCCAGGGGTGCAGAACCGGGGCTGAGAGGCCCACGCCGCGGGCAACGGCTCTGTGCGCCCCTGGGCACGTGGAAATGTTCCTCCCCGGCCTGTGGGCAGCCCCACAGGTGCAGGCCGCTGCTGGCGAGGCCGGGAGTGACAGAGGACCCCGCCGGGCCCCTTCCCGGAGGGGGAGGGGAGCAGACCCGGAACAGGAGCCATTTAAACCCCGTGCGGCGCCGCCGGGAGTCAGCAGGGCTGGGAGCCGCCACCGAGCGACTGGGTGGCGCCCGAGCCCCACACCTATGCGAGTCCAGGTGCCCGCGTCCGCGCAGCAACCCCGAGCAGCTGCGCGGCCCGGTGCCGGGGCGCGGTCGCGCCGCCCCCTCGGAGCCCCCTGTCGCCTGCGGACTGTCAGCGGGCGGACCCCGCAGGCGCCTTACCTTGGTGATGACCAGCGGCTCGCCGTGCTCGCGGCCGCCCTTCAGGGTGAAGCCCCACGGGGCGCCGCCGCTCAGCTGCACCTCCACCAGGCGCCCGCCGTCGGCCTCCGCCAGGCGCTCGGGCCGCGCGCGGGGCTCGGCGCCCTCCATGGCGCGGGGGCGCGGGGCGCGGAGCCCGCCCGGCCGCTCCCAGGCCCTCCGGGAGCCGCGGCTGGCCGAGGGCGACGGACGATCCGCGCTGCCGCCCGCCGCTGGCGAACTTGAGCTGCAACTTGGGAGGAAAGTGCCGGCCTGGCCCCGAGAGCGAGCCGGGAGGGCGGGCGGCAGGCGCTGGGGAGGGCGGGCCCGGAGGGGGCGGGCCCAGGAGGCGGGGCGCGCGGCGGGCGGGCGCGCGGAGGACCCTCGTCGCTCGGCGGGCCGGGGGCAGGCAGGGGTCGGGGCCCCCGAGGTGCCCGCGGGGCGGGCGGGGCGCGCTCGGGCCGGTTGGCGGCGCGCCCTCGCCGCCTCGGGGAGCGAACGCTCGCCCCCCCGGAGCCCCAGATGCCGCAGGTGAGGCGGCAGGAGCGCCCGCGCGGGGCGGGCCGGGGCCGGAGGCGGCCCGATCTCCCGGCGTCTCCATCCTGCAGCGCGCGGCTGGCCGGGGCCATCGCCCTCGGTGGCGGGGACGGCGCAGGTGAGGCCGGAAGCGGACGGGAGCCCCGCCCTGCGGGCCCGCTCCGGCCCCGGCCCCGGCCCTGCGCGGACGGCGGGGCTCGCGAGTCCTCCGGGCGCGCCCCCAGTGCCCGGTCCTGGCCCCGGCCCCGGCCCCGGCCCGTGCGCAGCCCAGAGACGGAAAGGGCCGCGGACGCTGGACTTGCCTCCATGTGGGAGCAATGGCCTCTGGTCGGCGCTTCCTGCAGTTCCAGCCTGCACAGTCTACGTTCAAACCCTGTTCCAACTTTTCATGGAAGTGTGTCCCAAGAGCTGAGTGTCCCACCGCTGCCTCCCCTACAAAGGGGTGGTCGTGATGTGGAATTACGGAATCAAGGCTTGTGGACTGAAGAAGTGTCCCATCTATTCCTGACCCTTTTCAATTTCCATAAAAGTTCAGAATAAAGAAATATCTACGTTGATAGGTATTTGCATGCTTTGCAAAAAAACACACAACAATTTTTTTGTTGCCGTTTGCAATTATAGAGCTGGATGCCGGTGAACACCTGTTTGCTCAAAGCTCCATGCAGGTACTTCTGGCAGGTGGTCATGCCTGGAGTAGGCGGCAGGGACAGGAGACAGACAGCACGGACAAAGCGTCTGGGTCCCTGGAAGCTGTCCGGGCCCTGCCACTGTACAGAGGGGGAACTTCAACGGTAGTCAGTTTCTTCAGTGTCAAGTGCATTCTGTGGCTGCTCTTGTGTGTCTCAGCCAGTCAACTGAAATAAGTGCAGACTCCATGGGCACCTGTCATGGCACTGGGCAGTGTCTACTGCCTCACGAATAACTTCCCAGATCCAGTGTCCAGAATGCCTCTAGGTAGAGGAACGCAGCAATTTTTCCCTTTTGAAGCGGAGACTTAAGGAGTGTGCCTGTAAGAATGGATCTCCAGTGCGTGCGCCTAGGCTGTGCTGGTCACGAATTGGCACAGACTGATAAAGTTGCACAGAACTACATACATACATGAGTGCATGCAAACTGGGGAAATCTGAATAAACTTGGTGTCAGTGTTAATAATATCCCAGCTGTGATACTGTGCTATGAGGTTCCTATTGGGAGAGACGGGTGCAGGGTGCAAAGGATGTCCCCATATTCTTCTCACAGCTGCATGTGAATCTATAATTATTTCCAAATAAAACGTTTAAGAAGTGGATGGATATAATAAGCCAAAAGACACAGGACCTTGAGTTTTGGAAAGTCCCGCCCACCCACTCCAGGGTGGTATTGACTTAAATCTCACTTCTTATCCAGCACTAAAGTTCATGCCACTAGACAAAAGCAGAGACAATGACTTCATTGTCTCCATTAATCACAACCAAAGTTGTCTTTAACATTTTCTGTTCATTGTATAATCATCAGATTCCCATCTGTCACTTGAAAGGGTCATACTCTTCATTCCTTAAACTAAGGTGCAAATTTACATTCATCCTTACTAAACATTATCTTCACAGTACACATCCCTCCCAGCTTAGCCTCATTTGAGTATAAGCTGCTATCTGTATTGTCATGACTAAATATGCCGAAAGGGACTGGACCGAGCTGTGTGTGGCCTGCTGAGAGATCCGTGCCCTCCTTTCAGACCCACGGAAATCCTTTAGCGACATTCGGGATTACGTAGCTCAGCACATGAACCTGTGCTACTGTCACACCTCGACTTCTGCATCATGTCCATGACGTTACTCCAAGACCTTGTCAAATGTCGTGACGATCTCAGTGTCTTGTGACCAAAAGTCATCATCCCAATTTATCAACCTTGCACCTTGGTGGAAGAGTTTAGTGTGACATTGAACCAGTGTAGACTTCTAGAGGCAGCAGCTTTCTTGCTGAGAACTCACAACTCAGCCAGAATTCCCACGAGTAGAATGGAGACTGTTTGTCAGCCTCCAGCTTTTGTCCTCTGCAAAGCGGGGGACACGTTGCTTTGGTGGAGCTTCTCGTATCTCCTCAGATGCTCATCGTTGCTCAGAAGACATGAGGGAGGGCGTACAGTCCCTGGCAGACGCTGGGGAGAGCATAACCCTCCGAGCACCCACACCGAGGCCACAGCCCCAAGTGTGCATTCCACTGCTTCAGATCTCAGGCTTCTTTCCTTTGCTAGAGAGGAGATAGCTGACATTCAAGGGATGTCTGCTCTCACTTTATCAACAATGACTTAACCTACAATAAAAGGCAAATTGCACCAACTCTCACAGGCGTAACCCAGAAATCACAAAGCTAAGTTTTCAAATGAGAAGTGCTTAAAAAGAGCTTACCTGGAGCTAAGTGTTTTAAAAGTTTTTATTTTATTTTTTTAAGATTTTATTGTTTGAGAGCAGTTGAGAGAGACCGACAGAGAGAAGGGGGAGGGCCCAGAACCGTCTCCATAGTTGTACATCATTAGTTGTGACATGATTTCATTCCACACAGGTGGATGTGGGACTGTGCAGGGCAGGAACCGAACTGGGGGCCTCCACATGGGAGGCGAGAACTTTCACTGCCATCCCGGTGGTTACCGGTTGTGCTGCAGCTCAACATGAGGGTTTTCATGGGCCGGGGTCAGGGTTCGATCCCAGGGCCTCGCTGTTGCAAGACACTCAACCTGTTGAGCTATCCAAGCATCCCCCCTAAATTTTGTATTTTAAAATACAGTTTTAGAAAGCCATTGGCTATTTTCACTTTTAGGCTTTTTATAAAGTAGCCAATGAGCGTTTATTTCTTGACCATTCTTCACTGTCTAGTACTTGGGAGAGGTCAGTAAGGAATGTAAAGGATGCAGGAAATATGAAACATAAATCTAATTGTGAAGGAAAAACAAGGAACCACCAAGGAACAATGAGAGCACAATGAAATGCCAAACAACATTAACTGCAAAACTTGCAGCAGGAGAGAAATCAAAGAGAAGAGAAGCGAAAAGGGGGGTTACTCAAACCAGAGGTGGAATTTATTTTTCATCTTTTATTGTGGAAAGTTCAAACAGACACAGAAGTAGAGAGCCCTTTGGTTGTATTCAGGCCCACTTTCTTCCTGAAGTATTTCAGAGCCAGTCCAGGACAGAATGAGTGAGCTATTTATTTATTCTCTTGAAGGCAGAGAGGAAGTGGGGGCCTATGACTGGAGCGCTGGTCTCCGTGGGGAAGTTAAGAGCATGAGGACAAGAAGGCAGAAATCTTATTCATGATGCCGACATTCCCCGGCACAGTTCATTTGGAATCTACCTCTGAGCCTCCACTCCCTGCTCCCGGGGTGTGTGTGTATGATGGGGGTTGGGAGTTTACAACTGGCTTCCTGGCTGAAGCGAGTTGAGTGGCTGATCAATGGAAACTGGTGGCCCAAGGAAACGGGAGGGAGGCGATCTTGAGTTTCATTTGGCCACGCTGAAATCTGAGACGCCTTTGGGATAGATAGTTTCCCAGGGCTGTTGTCACAAATCACCATAAACTACTTCCCGAGAGGAGCTTTTGTCTTCTTCCCAGAGGCCAGAAGTCTGAAATCAAGGGCAGCAGGGCCGCACCCGTCTGAAGGCTGTAGGGCAGAATCTGTCCCCTGCTCCTGCTGCAGTTCCGGGGCCACATCGCTCCATGCTCTGAGGCCTCTGTGGTCACACAGCCTCCTCTTCGGGCTGGGTCCAGTCTTCTGCTGTCCCTCTGCAACAAGGACGCTGGCGGTTGCCTCGAGAGCCCACCAGGAGCATCAAGGACGATCTTCATCTCAGAATCCTGAATGTGACCACACGTGCAAAGATCCTTTCTCCACGTAAGGTAACAGTGACAGGGGCCGCCTGTGGCCTTTGGAGAGCGTGTCAGGTCACTGCAGCTCCCGCTGGAAGCCACTGTCAGAGGATGCATGCCACGGAAGGGGACTTGCCCTGTCAGCGTGGAGGAGCTGGGCTGGGATCCCACAACCCCTGCTGCTCATCCTCAGTGCTCAGAGGGGCTGCACAGGTGACACGCCTGCCTCTCTTCCTCCAGCCAAGTCACTTGGCGGGAGGGGGAGATGAGCATGTCATTCTGAGTATCTGCACGTCACCTTCCTCCCAGATGTAGCAGCCGAAAACCACACACTCAGGTGTGAGCCGGGACTTCACTACTTGAGTGAACAGGGCCCCATTCACTGTGACCCAAGCAGGGACTTTAAATGGTGGCAACTTCTTTGCAAGAGAGAAGACAGTTCCCCCACCCGCTCTAGGGAAAGCACAGTGGGAGTGTAGATGACTGTTGTTCTTGACATGTCATCAGGGTCTCCAGGTGCCAGTGGGTCCCTTCCCAGGCAGATGCTCCCACAGCCTGGTCCCCATCAGCAATCTTCCCCTGGGGTCCCTGGTGTTAGGTGGTACCTCCCGTTTTAGGAAGAAACCCAGGGGGTTCTGGGAGGGCCAGACCAAGAGCTTATTCCACGCTTCAAAATTCAAAATTAGGGAGACTTGATGAGAAGGGAGGAAAATAGGGGTAAAAAAGCAGCCCGGCACAAGGGCCCTGCCCACAACCCTCAAGGCCATACAGCTGGGGTCAGAGGTCAGTGCCCAGCCCAGGGGCGGGGCTTCCTTTTGAGGCCCGCCTGACACCCTTACCTTCATTCCGAGCAGGGGTGCCCAATCTTCTGGCTTCCCTAGGCCACATGGGAAGAATTGTCTTGGGCCACACATAAAATACACTAACACTAATGATAGCTAATGAGCTAAAAATTGTAAACAAATCTCATGTTTTAAGAAAGTTTACAAATCTGTGTTGGGCCGCATTCACAGCTGTTGTGGGCCGCATGCAGCCCGCGGGCAGCAGGTTGGACAAGCTTGATTTATAACATTGTATCTGGAGAAAATATTTCTCAATCACAACCTCCTTCTGGGACCAAACCGGCTTGTAACTTGGGGATATCTTTGCCAAGTAAATCGCAGTCTAAAGGCACGATACCTGAGTCCCACATATCGGCCGGGGTGCTGCTGGTGCCCACCAACCCACACAGGCAACTCCAAGCACCGCAGCACAATTCTGTACATGAGATTTCAGTGCGATATCCTCAAACATCCTGCTTTTCCCAGGGCAGGGGGGTAGCTTCTGCCGCTTCCCTGGGTGCCATTTGTGTGATTGTGCAATGCCTTTCTAGCGCTACACTTTGAGAGAGAAAAACATATAGAGATATTTGTACAGGGCTCTCCGAGAAAGCACAGCGAACTTGCATTTCTAACCCGCCCAAGAGCACCCTTTGAGAACCGTGGGAGAAAATAACTTCACCAGGAGAATGGCAAACTGCGAGAGCTCCATAATGGTTATTTCATTCCCTCCCTCTCACCCCACAACACAAGCCCAGCTACTCACACACACACACAGACACACACACACAGAACTGACCTTTGAGCTGAAATAATTCAGGTGCGGTGGTCAGGAGGGCCCGGGAAGCCGGGCTGCTGATTCAGATAGGGGAATTTCCTGCACTGGCAGCTGGCCAAAATACTTGTGTCAACGGAATCTATTTGACTGAACTTCAAGGAATGTAGAAGTATTTGACTAGCAGGAGAAATAACAGGAAGCAGTGGAGGACGATGTCTGAAAAGGCCGTCGAATTTTTACTGCTAGTGATAGATTTCTTCCAGGCACACAGTTTCTAAACGTTTAATTGATCATGCTACTTTTTTACTTTTGTATAAGTATACACCACGGGAGGGCCACGGGAAATACTGGGCAATTGACTGTTTGAAAAAGAAATTGTATTTTGTTTTGGAATAATGTTAGATGTACGGAAAAGTTGTGGAGATAGTAAAGAGAGAGCTTGTATATCCCCTTTATCCAGGTTCCCTGAATAGTAATACCTTTTTCATAGCTGTGGTGCTTTCGTCACAACTAAGAAATTAACACGCGTACCTTCCTAGTCACTGAACTCGTGACTTCATGTGGCTCTCCCCAGTTTGCGCACTGATGCTTTTCTTCTGTTCCAGGACCCCATGTTGCATTTAGCTGTCCTATCGTTCTGGTCCTGGGAGTTTCTTTTTCCTTGTTTTCACGACCTGGACAGTTTTGAGGAGGGCTGGTCAGGTATTTTGTAGAATATCCCCCAATTCTCCAAGTTGATGTTGTTTTTTGTTTGTTTGTTTTCATGGTAGGACTGAGTTATGGATTAAGGGGAAGAACACACACAGGTGAGGTTACCTTCTCCGTGCGCTACATCGGGGGTAGTTGACATCCATACGGCTGGTCACTGGTGACAGTCACTTTGATCACAAGGATCGAGTCCCAGCCCATGGGGACCCATATGCTGAACTGGGGCAAGCTTCCCACGCGGGAAGCCCCCGGCCTGGTTCCTGCCCTGCACAGCCCCGTGCCCACCTGTGTGGAATGAAACTATGTCAACAACTGATGATGTACAACTACGGAGACAGCTCTGGGCCTCCCCCTTCTCTCTGTCTCTGTCTGTCTGTCAAAACCATAGAATAAAACTTAAAAAATAAAAAGAATAAGTCCTCTAGCAGTTTGATAGACTAAAGAAATGACACGAGTTTGAGACTGTTGTATGTGGTTCATTCTAGATGTTCTACCAACAGTAACACAAGGGGCCCCAAAGACTTGGGGGAAAGAGCCCTTACGTTTAAATTATCAGGCTCCGCTCTGAGCGTGATTGTGCCCGAAGGCCCTCCGGTACTGAGATGTGTGCTCTAGCACATGTGTCAGACAAGTGTTTCTGCAGGTGCACAGCTGGGTTCACGTGGGTTGTATTATCTACCAGCACGCTGTTGTTCTAACCACACGCCAAGCCCTTGAGGTTACTGCGGATTTCCTGTTTCCTTATCATGGCCTCTGCGGTACCCGTGGGCCAATCATTTCAAAGTCAGCCCGAATC
>PVKE010050073.1:0-11061 GCA_004027555.1 Craseonycteris thonglongyai | reverse complement strand
AAAAAAAAAAAATGAATGGGGGGAAGAATGCAAGATGGTAGAGTAGGTAAACAGTGTGCCTGTCTCCTCCCATGAACACATTACATTACAACTAAATTATAGAACAATCAACCTGGAGAACCATCTGAAGTCTAGCTAAACAGAAATTTTATAACTAAGGATATAAAGAAGAAGCCATGTAGTGCGAGACTAGTAGGAGGGGCAGAGACACAGTAAGAGCCAGCTCCATATCTGTGTGTGGTGGTTGAGAATCAAGAAGGATATCTCAGCTGTGGAGGTTCCTCCTGGGGAGCAAAGCACCCCAGACTCACACTGGGCTCCTCAACCCAGAGTACTGGTGCCGGGAAGAGGCAGCCTCCCCACAACATCTGGCTGTGGGAAACAGTGGGGATTCGGGCCATTCTGGTGGGATAGAAGGCTGTGGGAAACCCAGATGTCCTTTTAAAGGGCCCCCACACAGACTCATGAACTTGCAGACACTCATCTTGGACTCTATAGTAGAGAGAGAGTGACTTGGGAGCATCAGAGACATATGGAAGGAAACCGTGATATATGGCTTTGGGGCGAGGGCTGGAGGACAGCTGTCATTTTCTCTGTGTGGAGTCTTACCCTTGTGCAGCTGGCAGGCAAGTGCCATCTTTTCTGTGTTGACCTCTCCTCCCCACACCCAGGTCAAATCTGAATCTAAATTGGCCAGGTGAGCTCCATACGTTCTACCTGGTGACTCCCTGAACCCACGCCTCACCTGACCTGCATACAACACCAGGCTCTCGCATTGGCTGAGCCTTATAGGAGCCGGCAGGTGGTGGCAGGCCTCGAAATGACCTGGCTTTTAGCAGAGCTACCCCAGGGCCCATTCTGGTGGCAGCCATCCTTGGTTTGCAGCGTTGATAGCTCCCATGTGCCTCCAGGTTTAGCATAGGCAGCAACCAACCGCAAATCACTTTCTACCTCCTACCAGGTAGTCCCCTTCCAGTCACAGGAGAGTGGGTGACAAGGGGCCTGCACCGGAGCCTCTCTCAAGAGGATTAGGAACCAACATACCTGGAGGTCAGCTTCAGATCATAGCAGAGCCTCACGCAGTTAGTCCCACAAGCAGCACACCCAACCAGCACCAGACCCACTGATATGAGTCCCACACTGTGGGGTAGTCCCTCCGCACAGCAGCCTAGAAGCTGTGGATGTGGCCAAATCCCACAGTCAGTCAGTCTGAGAGTCAATCTCGCCCACGGACATGCCAATAGCAATTAAGGCTCAAATGTAGCAGGAGGGCACACACAACCCACACAAGGGACACTTCTGGGGCACCTGGCACAGGTGGCCAGTGAGACTTGGCCACTGGACTCTATAGGGCACCTACTACATAAGGCCACCAGGCTAGAAATGGAGACATAGCCGATCTACCTAACACATGAAGCCGTGATTTGGAAGACAGATTGCAGAAAATACCCAATAAGAACAAAAAGAGAAAAGAATTTAAAAAAATGAGAATAGTTTAAGAGAGCTCTGGAATAACATCCAGCATCAGAACATTTGCATCATAGGGGCACCAGAAGGAGAAGAGAGAAAGCAAGGGATTGAAAACCTAGTTGAAGAAATAATCACTGAAAACGTTTCTAACCAGCTGAAGCAAATAGACATACAAGCTCAGGAAGTGCATAGAGTCCCAAACAAGATGACAACAAACAGGCCCACACCAAGACACATTATAATTAAAATAGTACAGTTTAGAGACACAGAGATATTCCTAAAAGCAGCAAAAGAAAGGCCACTAGTTACTTGTAAGGGAGCTCCCACATGATTGTTGGCTGATTTCTCTACAGAAACTTTGCAGGCTAGAAGGGATTAGCATGAACTATTCAGAGTGATGAAAACCAAGAGTGCTCTACCCAGCAAGGCTATCATTCAGAATCGAAGGACAGATAAAGAGCTTCTCAAACAAGAAAAAGCTAAAGCAGTTCATCACCACCAAACCAGTATTACAAGAAATCTTAGAGAAACTTTTTTCAGATAAAAAAGAAAGATAAAAACTATGAACAATAAAATGGCAACAACTATCAACTTTCACTTTAAATGTAAATGGATCAAAAGCTCCACCAAAAGACATGGGGTGGTTGAATGGATAAGAAAACAAGACCCTTGCATATGTTGCCTATAAGAGACTCACTTCAGACCAAAAGACGCACAGAGACTGAATGTAAAGGGATGCAAAAAGGTATTTCATGAAAATGGAAAGAAAGAAAAAAAGCTGGGGTAGCAATACCAGACTTATACCAGACAAAATAGACTTTTAAACAAGGGCTATAACAAGAGACAAAGGAGGACCCAGTAATCCCATCTCTGGGTATTTATCCGAAGAAACCCAAAACATTTTGATGGTTGCCAGATGGGAGGGGGTTGGAGGATAGGTGAAAAAGGAGAAGAGATTAAGAACTATAAATTGGGGAAGATGGGATGGCTCAGCTGGTTAAGCGCTTGCTTTGCAGCCCCGAAGCCCAAGGATCAAATCCTGGCCCCGGCCCATGCAGACCCATGGGGGAGGCCCCTGGCCCAGTTCCTGCCCTGCACAGCCCTGTGCCCACCTGTGGAGTGAAACTATATGAAAAACTAATGTCAACTATGGAGACTGCTCTGGGCCCTCCCCCTTCTCTCTGTCTCTCTCTGTCAAAAAACAATAAAAATAAATCTTAAAACAAAACATTGTTAAGAAGTATAAATTGGTTGTTAAAAAGCAGTCATGTAATATTTTCCCAGTTTTCCTCAAGGGTAACATTTTGCAAAACTATAATATAGTGTCATAACCAGCACATTGACATTGATTAAAAAACAAAAGTACTCGTGAGGATGTAGGATATAGCATAAAAAATGTGGTCAGTAATATTGTAGTAACTATGTACTGTGTCAGGTGGGTACTAGATTTATTGGATTGATAGATGAGAGGGGTTTGGGGGCAGCAGGGTAAAAAAGGTGAAAGGATTAAAAGTACAGATTGGTAGCCACAAAATAGTCATAGAGATGTAAAGTAAAGCCTAGGAATATAGTCAGGAATATGGAAATAACCACGTATACTGTCAGGTGGTACCAGACTAATTGGGAGGATCATTTCTTAAATTATATAAATATCTAACCACTATGCTGTATACTTGAAATTAATATAAAATAATAAAAAGAGGGGGAAAAAATCTCAAAAAATAATGAACAGGACATAACCAGGCAAAACTCAGGGGGCAGGTTGCTGTTGGACAGTAGAAAAATAAGTGTTATCCCCTGGGAGGAGGAGGTGGGGATAGAATATGGAATCAGTAGGGGAAAAGATGGATGGAAACCTACAGCTTTTGAGGAAAAACACTGAGAGAAAGAGACCCATTTTATAGATGAGAAAGTTGAGGTTCACAGAGATGGATCCTGACCACTCTTCAGTTCTCAAATCAATTTGCACTTACCACGCCCTTTCCTTTTGAGTTAAAAGTAGCCAAACATGGCAGTTGCAAACAATGGCCTGTTAACCTAAGTCTTGAATCTTGATTCCATGTGGACCAAGACAGGGGAACCAATGAGTCAATCATCTTAAAAAAAACCACTGGGGTTTCCTAGTATCTTTCTTTTGTGAGCTGCAGCCAAATGATGGAGAATTTTGATTCAGTCTTAGGTCGAGTTGAATTCAACTCCATGTTCCATATTCTTCAGGAAATGTGTCAGTCCAAGACTTACTCTTTCTCATGCTGGGCCATTATTTGTCAGCTTGGCTTCTGTCCCTGAGGAGTGGTCTGTCTGGTTCTCTCGCTCCAGACACAAGGGCTGATCCCTCTCACACCTGGCTCAGCACCACCACGAGTCTGAACAGGGCCCTGAAAACCACCTCTGACTTTACAGCCCTGGGAGGTGGGCTGTGTCTGGGCTTGCTCAAGTCTGGCAACTGCCCAGCCAAAGCCCTGCTCAGAGGTGGGTGCAAGCCTCAGAGGTTCTCGCAAAGTCCCAGCTCAGCCCGATCTTGCTGCAGGGTTCGAGAGGGTAAGTGACGCCTTAGAGCTTGTCCTACTTGGAGAAGAAGGGCCCTCACACTGCCACACTGAGATGCTGGCTAAGGGCTGCCTGAGGACATTAACTCCTGAGCACTTCCTACTCTCTGTGGGCAAAGCAGCCCCTGTAGTCCAAGTGCAGGCCTCCATTGAGCCTTGGGAGCAGGCTATCAGCAACAAAAGTGGACAGAAGCTGGGTCACTGCTCAGAAATAATGTAAGGAAGTCAAATGCACCTGGGACAGGTAGCATCGGACCAAACTGTGTTGTCTCTCAGCTCACTTTCTACCTTTGTGATCCAGGGCAAATTATTTAACTTACTGGCAGTTTTCTCGACTGTGAAGTGGGGACACTCTTAATCTCTTTCACAGAGTTGCTGAGCCGGGTACACGGGAAGATATGAACAAAGTGTTCCGCATAGTTCCTGGAGCGTGTTGAGGATTATTTATGTGTCTGAACCCAGCAGATGCCCTGCTGGGGCGATTTCACTGTGCATTCTGACCTGCTGAAGTTGAGTTCTGATGGCTCTGCCACTGCCTGTGGTGTTTCTCCCCCATTCCTGGAAACTTCCTCCTTTCCATTCTCAGAAACCCAGCCCCACTGTCTTCTCGGCCTCCCAAAGCGCCGTCAGGTGAAATCTTAGTACCTCCTGATCCATCCCACCCACTGTCGCAGTTGCTTTCTCACCTTGGCCTTGTTCCCTGGAAACATCCCAGGGCAGAATGTTTAAGAGTTCTGGAGCCAGAAGGCCTGAGTTCGAATCCTTGCCCTAACACAGGGTGTGCAACCTTGGCAAAGTGCTTAGTTTTTCTGTGCCTCAGTTTCCTCATCTGCCTAAAGTGGGTAACAATTGCCCTGCCTCTTAGAGCTGTTGTGAGGTATTAGTGAATTAATGCATGCAAAGTGCTTAGAGGGTAATGTTCAGTGCACATCGGATAGGATAGTATGCTTATTAGCAAAAAATAAAAATAAAAAAGTCCTTCTGGGTCAGATCTCACCTGTGTTTACGACCCTGTTTCTTGGCTTTATATTTCCTGATCTGCCACTGCTATTCTCGTCCTCCTCCACCTCTGAATTGGACTCGTACACTTGTCTCTGGAGCAACGAGATCGCTTCCTGTGGGAGCCCCAGATGGTGAGAACAATCATGGCACATGCACAGCACTTTCTGGTTTTCTACGTAGCACATATCAGATTTCATTGGTGCCTCCCTTTTCAAATGAGGAAACTGAGGCCCCCAAATACTCAGCAACTTGCCTAAGTTCACCCAGCTCCCAAGAAATGGGAGCTGCTAGGAAGAACCCAGTAAAAGAAAGACGTAGGGGGCCACACGGGCTGCCTTCAATATGTAAAGAGCTGTCATGAGGAAGGGGAAGCAGGCTTCTTGTGTGACCCCAAAAAGCTGGACTAGGACTAGTGGGGCCCTGGTGGGTAAGCGTCTGTGGAGAATTTTAAAATGGCAAACAACTCATGAAAAGTTGATAGGTATTTGTTAGAATTGCACAGTAAAATTTCTAAATAGCTTCAGTGATAAAGTATTTGCTCCTGCTGGGACAGACACCTCCTACCGCCACTCCACCACCTGATATATTACTTACTGTCCATGATGAGAAATTATAGGGAGTTAAGTTTCAGCCGTGGAAAAGAAAGATCTTTCCAACAGGCCATAATGGAATGTACTACCTTAGGGTTGATGAATTATCCATCACTGGCAGTGTACAAAGAAAGGCTGGAAAACCACTCTTCTGGGAGACTATTCAGGAGGCCGCAGAATTCAACGGGGGATTTACCTTACATGACCTTGAAGACACCATCTAACTTCATGAGTCTCTACAAGGAATGACACGTGAAGGATTAAAACAACCCTGTTCAAGTTAAAAAAGGATCTTTGAGGGAAAGGAGGAGGACATTTGGGATCTTCCTCAATGGGACAGGAGTAGAAATAAGATAGAAAAATTCCAGGGTCATCTGAGCACGGATGCTCTCATGACCATTGGAAATCAAGTCAAACTGAGGGTCTGGAAAGTAAGAGGTGAGGGTCTGGTTGCTAATGGTCAGAATCATGCAAAGTGTGGTAACCAGAGCATGAGCTAAGGGAGGGAAAGGTCTCGAACCCAAAAGGTCATGGAGAAGACCCAAGTGCCAGGAACAAGACTCCTAAGCAAGCACAATCCTATCACAGCAATTGAGGGTAGATTACTTAACACTTCTGCATTGGTCCCATTGCATTGAATTATAAAGAGTTAATGAATTAATATGTATAAAGCCCTAAGCACAGTGCCTGTAGGTAGCACAATGCAAGCGCTACCTAGATGTTAGCCATTCTATCTTGTGCTAAAGGGCCTACCCTAGTGAGCTGTAGGCCTCTTTCTACTCTGTACATTGCCTTGAACTCTCTCTCCCAGAAGATCAGGGTGAAGTTATTTATCCCATCTAGACCCCATTCCAACTCCATAATAGCTGCTAATTGGTTTCTTGGGAGCTAAAAATTATTTTTTCTCAGTGTCACTAGAATATGTTTAATATGTTCATATTATTAATTGTTCATTTGTTTTTTTTATTCATTCAAAGCTTACTGGATGCCTTTTTAGAAACTGAGGTCCGATAGAGGATAGAGCGATAGATAGAGGAGGATAGATAGAGGATAGAGCGAGGATAGAACGAATGGTCAGTAAAAACAAGCCCAATCCTCGTCCTGGCAGAGCTGACAGTCTGATTGGGATGGGCTGTGGGAGAGGGTGTGGGCAGACATGAGATAAGAATAATCACACGGATGCAGATGCAATCACAGCTGTAGGAGACAGTGTCCTGAGCCTGTGAAATTAGGCAACACCCTGGCCCAGGGTCAGGCTTCCCTGAGTAAGTGGGGCTTGAGCCAGGATCTGAAATTCACGTGTGTTAGTTAAGTAGGACGTCAGGAAAGTTCCAAGCAGAAGCAACATTGTGCTCAAATGTTCTGACATCTAACCATCATTTATAAAGGGCTGACTATTTCATCTAGCTATTGCATCACCCCTTTGAAATAGAAATGATCATTTGGCCCATTTTACAGATGAGGAAAGTAGGACTCAGTGGGGTCCAGTAACTGATGCCAGGTTACACATCTGTCCTATAAGCAGGATTTCAAACCAGCTCTACCCTCAGTGCTGGGGCTCTTAACACTGAGGGCAGAATTGTCCTTCTACTCTCTGTACCTAAAGCCTAGAACAGTGTCCAGCATGTAGTAGATGTCAGTAAATGTTAAATAAACTCTCAACTGAATCAAATTGCACTGAGGGGGAAGAAGGTCTCCCACGTGTAGGGGAGGAGAGTGACTAGAGTGTATATTGGCCGGGGGTAGAAAGGAAGACACTTTAGTAGCATAGCCTGCAGGTGAGAATACGAGTACATGCGGCCTGAGTGGGGATAGTGCTCGAATGAAGGCTCTCCTGTGATACTTAGTGTGCTCGTTGGTAATTAGAAGTTTTCAAGAGCAGATGGGTGAACACTTTGGCCAGCCCTGAAAATATAGCTGGTTTACATGACCTTTCACACATCTTCCCTTCTGGGGCAGATCTAATACAAACTGTTCTTGCCAACAAGCACCCAAAATGTAGCAGTTCCCAAAGCCTACCTCTGTGGAGAGACTTGGGTAGAACGAGGGTGGACGCAGTGAGCTGGCAGCCACTGAAAGAAGCCAGACAGCGTGACAGACATTAAAGAGCCACCGCCTGGATGTCAGATGATTTTCAAACCATAGCCTTAGACGGAAGAGACGTGTATGAGCCCCTAGGACAGTGCCCAGATGTAACATTTGAGGGGTGGTAGTGTTTCCCATGATTAGGTACTCAGTGCTATAGGAATTGTTTTTCCCCAGATCACGGCCTTTATTTCATAAAGCAGGGCTTTTGCTCAAACTGGTATTCAAGGGGTTGAGAAATAATGGATTATTTTCCCTTCCTGTCAAAAGGTTGTCCCTTGGCACTTGCAGGGTAGATTTGGCAAGCACTGTGATGTCATTCCATGTTCCTCATGCAGGTTAAGTGCATGTGGCCAGAGGCCAAGGTCCTAGGCCTGCTGTGGGCTGCAGCATCTAGAGAGGTGTGGTTTCTGGAAATGGATACCTGAACCCTCACCTCTCTTTTCTGGGGTTCAAAAGGTAAAATTGAATATTCAAGTCACATTTTCACATTTCAGGTCTTCAAAACACCGAACCAGAAACCTTTGCGCACTGTGGATAATATGTGATCCTATCTCGCAATCTTGCCTGAAGGGGTATATTATTATCCCCATTTTACAGGTGAGTAAACTGTGGGTTAACTGTGCCCTAGGTCATGAAGCTGGAAAGTGGTAGAGCCTGTAGTTCCCTTTCCTGCAGAAGGAAGCATAATGAAGCAATTAGGAGCACAGCTCCTCAGTCATTAAGAACTGAACTGAAATTCTAGTTCTACCACTTTTTGTTCATGTGGCTGTGAGCCAGCATTTAACTTTCGAAGGTTCTCCCGTTGGGAAAAGTCTCCATTGCAGTTTCTAGGTTACTGTGGTCCCCAGGGTCTCCCTTCTGGGTGTTTTGCTGTTTTTTATCTTCTTGTTGACAGCTTTTCTTCCTGTCTCCTCATTAGATGTTCACAAACAGTCCATTCTCCTTACTCTTTTCTTTCCCTTTTCTCTATACTCTCTTCTCCTTGGCAGTCTTGGTCACTGCGGCGTGGGAAAGAGTGAATGGAGAATTCCATACTGGCTTTTTAATCTCCTACTTGGAAATATGACACACCCCTTGTCCTCACAGTTCACTGGACAGAGCAAGTCACAGGTCCATATCTAACTTCAAGATAGCCTAACTCTGGATTTCTATGGGCAGTGAGACTGTAGTACTGTAATTTGTATTTTGTCCTATTTGGGGGCTCTATTATCTAGTGATGCTATAATGCGTGTTTAGTCAATGTTTTTAAAGCAGTTTCTCTAAACGAGAAAAGGCAGCCCTGGCTCGCCACACCCATGATCGGAGTATTAAATTCCGCCTGTCCTGGGAGCCTCTCTCACAATCCTTCAGGGTGTGGGTGAACCTGTTCTATGGGTTTGTGACTCCTGGGTGTGTCAGGCCTGACAACCCTGAACCAGTTAGAATCACAGAATCACCATTTACCAGTTCAAATGATCTCAAGGCTATTGAGAAATTTGAAATAAATCAGCTGTGCCCTCTCAGAATGATGAGTCATGGTCTTGGGAATTGCGTGTGGCGGTTGGAGGGGCTGTAGGGATATTGTGTGCATGTTGTGTTATTATCCAGCAGGCACATGGCAACCCTCTTCGTTGCTAAGTGTTTTACATCATGAGTTCCCTAGCACTTGGGGTTGGTGATGAGCCCTCCCCGGAAGGGTAGCTCATCTCCATCCTAGGTGTCCTCTTCCATCTCACCTCAGCCCACTGCTGCCAGCCACTCCCTCCTCTAGGCATGGGGTGCTTAGACCATGCACTGTCCCCATTTGCCATGCACGCCTCCTAACTTGGAGCAGTGGTTCCATGGCTGGAACACCTTCCTGTACCTTTCTCTACCTGTTCATCATACACTTTAGTTTATCAGCCACTTACAGAACGCTCACTTAGTGTGAGGTTGCTGTTTAAGACTTTACACATGTTAACTCATTTAATCCTTCCCAGAACCTAATGATGTAGGTACAATTATTATTATTATTCCATTGGAAAGATGAAGAAGTGGAGGCACAGAAACTTGCTTAGGATCCCAGAACTGGCAGGTGCTGGAGGCAAGATTTGAATCCAGGCAACTGGCTTCATAGACCACCCTCTTAACCACCTGCTCTGCTCCTCTCCCACACATCCTTATCGTCTCCCACCCTTGGAAATCACACCTGATACATATTTGGGGAATTGTCCTCGCTCTGCTTGGTGCATCAGTCCTTTGCTGATCTCTCTAGGTCCACAAGTTTGTCCAACCCACAGTCCACAGGCTACATGTGGCCCTGGATGGCTTCAAATGTGGCCCAACACAAATTTGTAAACTTCCTTAAAACTTTAGATGTTTTTGCAAATTTTTTTTAGCTCATCAACTATTGTTAGTGTATTTTATGTGTGGTCCAAGGCAAGTCTCCTCTTCCAACGTGATCCAGGGAAGTCAAAAGATTGGACGCCCCCGATCAAGGATTTCTCTGTCTTTCAATGGGGGTTTTCATTAGCCATGGTCCCCTACCAGCAGGGAGCTTTATAAGGACAAGGATTTGTGTGTTCATCTTTGTATTCACAGCATTCTCACCTCCAGATCCTTTCCAGGTGTTTGAAACACTGGAGATGTGAAACACATGTGGGCTAAAATGAACTAAAATATAATGAATTAGAAGGTACCGTAATGAATAAATCCTTGAAGATAGGCTTGGTAAGATGCTTTCCGTAAGTGGTTTAACTTAAACACACACACAAAATTGCACGTAGTTCTTATCCATCCAAAGGCAGGTTATTTTCTTTTGAGGATAATTCAGCCTCCAGCTTTTTCTTCCCTTCCTTCTGATCTCTTAGACATTTCATGACTTCAGAGGATCACTGTAAGAAGATAGTGATGAAAAACACATTGGGTCACAGCAGCTCCATCTCTTAGCAATTCTGACTTGGGGAAAGTCACGTGAACTTCTGGAATCTTAGTTTTCTTAGCCATAAAGTGGGATGATAATCATATTTAGTGGCCTGATACCACATGGGAAACAGCTGGTCCAGGGTTTGGTTGATAGTAAAATCTGCATAAATGTAATTGTTGCCATTATCACCATGGCTCAGCTGGTGGAACCAGAAGAAAGGAAAATAAAATCTTCACTATGCTTCTTTTTTTTTTTTTATATCTTTTTTTTATTTTTATCTTTTATAGAGAGTAATTATTTTATCTTCAGTGCATATTTATTTCTATTTTACTTTTGACAGATAGAGAGAGAGACAGAGACAGAGACAGCTAGAGAACCGAACTGTGGGAACTCCCCAGTTCAGCATGTGGGTCCTGCCTGGGCCGGAGCCGGGATTCGATCCTCGGTCCTCGGGGCCTCAAAGCGAGCGCTCAACCCG
>PVKE010050072.1:0-11060 GCA_004027555.1 Craseonycteris thonglongyai | reverse complement strand
TAAGATGAGATGTGAGGGTGTTTACTTGTAGTTTTTCTTGTTTCTTGAGATAGGCCTGTAATGATATAAATTTCCCTCTTAATACTGCTTTCGCTGTGTCCCAGAAATTTTGGTACGTCGTGTTTTCATTGTCACTTGTTTCTACAAATTTTTTTTTCCTTCTTCCTAAAATTTTAATCTACAATTGACTATTCCATTTTGTTTTGAATTTTATGTTGCTATCTCTAGAAATTCTAGTTGGTTCCTTTTCAAATGTACCTATTTGTGTTTGATAGCCTTTTCCTTGCTCTTATCTTTGACACACTTTTATTTTCTTAAAAACGTTAAAATGTACTTAAGTGATATTTTGTATTTTAGGATAAACAATCATCACATTTTGCTTATTTTGTCCTGATTTAATACCTAAATTTCAGTGTCCTGGAAAATGCTTCAGTCCTGGGCAAACTGGGACAGTTGGACACCTAATATACCATGCTTTAATAAATCTGTCTTTGCTAGTTGTTCTTTCTGCTGCTTTTCCCTTTGACAACTTGTTTTTTAATTAAAAAAAATTTATCATGATGGTGCACCCATGTTCTTTGAGACTTTTTCTGTGAGAGTCTGTGAAGGCTGTTTTGAGAGAGGATTCAGTACAAAGGGTTAGTTTCCTTCATTCATTCACCTGGTGATGCTATCAAATCTATGACCACTTAATTAGTTTTAACTAGTTAGTTTAAAATAATTTAAGATTTGCAGAAATATTTCAAAAGTAGTAAAAGAATTCCTAATGCCCATCATCCAAACTACCAGTCTTAACATTTACCCCATTCATTTCATTATTTTTGTTTTCTGAACCATTTGAGGTAGATTGAGTTCATTATGCCCCAATTCTTAAGTATATCAGCATGTCTTTCCAAGAATAAGAACATTTGACAGTCTATTATCAAATGCAGGAAATTTATCACCGATACGATTAGTATCTAAAATAGAGTTTGTATTCACTTTTTGCCAGTAATTTCAATGTTTTTTTAGCAGGAAAATATTACTAATTTTGCATTTATTTTCATGTCTCATTAATCTCTTTTAAGTCTGAACAGTTTTATTTCATTGGTTTGTTTGTTTTTTTTAACAGAGACAGAGAGAAGGAGGAGGGCCCAGAGCAGTTTCCATAGTTGTATATCATCAGTTTTCGACATGGTCTCATGTGGGCCGGGGCTGCTCAGGGCTGGAACTGGTCGGGGGGCCTCCCCCATGGGATGCACATCTATCCCCTCGAGGCAGAAGTCAAACCTGCATGCAGGGTGCCTCCTCCATGCGAAGCACACCCCAGTTCAGCATATGGGTCTACATGGGTTGGGATTAAATCATTGGTCCCTGGGGCTACAAAGTGAGCCCTTTACCCACTGAGACATCCCAGCTTCCCCTCATAGGTATTTTTGAAGATTATAAGCCACTTGTTGAATGTTCTCCCTGTCTGGGTATGCCTCATGTTTTCTTATGATTCACTTCAGGTTACCTGTTGAAACCATATAAACGCTGTTTTGTTTTTTCTTCAGTATACGACCATTTAAAATGTATATAATTGCCCATTCTGGAATTTTTTTGTACCATTGAGCTGTATGCATTTTTATCCCACTATAGTGTGAGGGCTGCCTGGGGTTACCAATAGTCAAGGAAAAACTTCTCCCTGTCACACTCAGTGCTAAATCAAACAGGTTGTCATCCCATCTCCTTCTGCAGGAGAGGTTTTTATTGTCGCTGTTTTCTAACACCACTCTCTTAGGAAGGATTGCCTTTTGCAGTTTCTGCTTAATGAGTTCTTTTTCCCCATACTGCTCCTTTTGACCACAGGATATCTCAACTTCCCTGTAGGTGTTCAGTCCCAAAGCCCCTGTGGTCCTGGGTGTGGCAGTGCCCTTCGGGGATGCAGTCAGCATCAGTTCTTGCTTTTTAGTCTGAGTTTGTGTTCCTGCTTAGGTGGAAACCTCTAAAGCTCCTCCTGACTGTCTTGTAAACTTAGTTATACCTTTAGAAACATATTTTTTATAATTTACATTGAATTTTAAATGTGAGTGTTCTTTTTAAGATATATTTTTATTGTTTTGAGAGAGGGAAAAGGAGAAAAAGAAGGAGAGAGGGCCTGGAGCAGTCTCCCCAGCTGCACATCACTAGTTGTGACACAGTTTCATTCCGCACAGGTGGGTATGGGGCCACACAGGGCGGGAACTAAACCAGAGGCCCGCGTAGGTGGTGAGAACCTTTACTGCCATCCTGGCGACCACCAGCAATGCCACAGTTCAGCACATGGGCTTGCATGGGCTGGGTCCAGGACTCAGTCCCTGGACCTCCATGGCTGCAAGACAAGCACCCAACCTGTTGAGCCATTCCAGTATTTCTTAAGTGTTTTTTGTTTGTTTGTTTTTAATTTAGGATGTTCAGAATATTTTGTCTTCCATATTGCCAACACATACTGAAGACATATACTTTGATATTCATTTTCAAATTTATTCATTGAATCTTTATTTCTCCACTTACTAATTCATTCAAATACTTATTGAGGGATTTTTCCAGACATTAGGAACCCAAACTTAAGCTTGTCTTCCCTTCTCTCTCTAACCCTTTATTCCTTCCCTTTTAAATTAAACCTAGAAATTATGTCTAGGTAAGGTGAATTACAACAAAGGCTTATTTTATCATGATAACAAGATAATCTGTCCTTATTCCCAGAAACACAGCACTCTGTTAATTTCATTCCTCAATAAACATGTATTAAGCACTTACTGTGTACCAAACATTGTGTTAGGTTATGGGTAATTACTACCCTGTCCTTGAGGAAGTTACAGAATGATGGAGAGGGCAAACACATAAATTATTGCAAAGATAAACTATCTGCTGCTTTAAGTGACAATAACAACAATAACAACACTAGCAAACATTTATCTGTCACTTCTATATACCAGGCATAGTTCTATATACTGTACATGTACTAACTAATTTAGTTACCATAACCATCCTATAATTATCCACATTTTACATAGGAGATAACTGAAGCACAGATAATTTTGTAAAAACTGGGAAGCTGCAGAGCAACTTTCCAAGATTGGAACCAAAGCAATTGGAATCATAGGTTTGTGTTCTTGGTCCACACGCTGAACTGCAATGAGAGAAGATGTACAAGATGCAGGTCTCATTTATTTATGCAGGTAACTTGAAGTCTTTAGACTTCTCATATTTGCATCCCCATAACATCGAGTCCATTGCCTTGTTCTCAATATGTGTTAAATGCTTACTCATTGAATTAAACGTTCTTGGTCTGGCTCATGGGAGTGGAATTTAAAGGGCACTGACAGAGATAGTCATTTTGTTGTTATCAACATTGATCATGTTTCTATTAAACAGACAAGGTGAGGTATAATGGTGGTTCCCATTATTCTCTTTGGTTGTTTGCTGAACAGGAGGGACTGAACAGCTGTCTGTGCAAAAAGTCCAAAGGTGCAGCTGCCCACCTGATTGACTTTTAAAGATATAGAAAGGCCATCTGCTCCTTGATGGCTCTTGTATCTGCTCCAAAGGGCCTAGAGTTCCAGCATTTCTCGTTCAATTAGCAGGATAGATGTCAATCTCTTATGAAAATGTTACTCTGTCTGGAAGGAAAGACGTTTAGCTGTTACTAAACAATATCATCTTTTCTTTAATTTCTTAAGGCAGCTGGTTTATCAAAGTTTCATTATGTGTAATTTGATGGAAAAATATGGAGGGGAAACTTAACTATACAAAGATCAACATGTGATTTGACTAAGGTGTCTCGGGTGGCAGGAAGGCAACTTTCCCCACAGCTGAGCCCTGATGGGGACGTGCTTAGAGAGGAGGGTGGTGCACAGAATGGTGACAACACCTTACCAATGATGTGTGTCTTTATCCCCATCTTGAGAAGGCCCCTGCTTTTCTTTATACATATTTCAGCTACTTTCATCCTATTAAAAATCCATCTGTTACAGAGGACTTATAGTTCTACACTGGAGAAGATTATAGGTTTATAAAGCAATTAATGATTCCTACTAATCCATAGCCATTTTTTAAACTGTGATATGCATGGAGCTAATTACCTTTATTGAACAAAATATCCCATTACAATTTAGTATATATTACATTTAAAATGTATTAGTTTTACCTAGCTATAGAGTATTAGTTTGAGCAGCTCTAACAAATTATTATAGATTGGGTGGCTTAAATAACAAATATTTATCTCTCACAGTTCTGGGGGCTGGGAATGTGCTGGCAGATTTGGTTCTTGGTGCAAGCCCTCTTCTGGGTTTGTAGACAGCCATGTTCTCATTGTACATTCACATGGCAGAGAGCAGAGAAAAAAAATCTCCCATGTCTTTTCTTATAAGTGCATAATTATATCATTAGAGCTCTTCTCCAATATTTAGTTATATCCCAAATTCTCCATCTCCTAATATGATCACATTGGGGATTGTAGTTTCAACATATGTATTTATGTGAGGACACAAAAGTATAGTCCATAACACACAGAATATTGTGTAATATACAGCTATATATAAAAAAAAATTCCAGACTTTGTTATAGGAAGAAAATACCACTACTTAAACAAATACTAAACTTTATTAACTTTTTCTTTCTCTGATCAGTCTTAATAAATTTATTTCTAGTCTTCACTGGTAATATTGTCTCCTTCAATTAGTGGCCCCTCGCAATTTAGATCTCATTTTTTACTAAACCTGACTTTCAGCTCTCAGTCATTCTGGCTGCATCACTGTTAAATGTGTGTGCTACGCTTTTATGTTTCTACTTTTTACCATAGTATTCTTAGGACTTAGAAGACTGAGTTTCATTTAGGTTTCTATTGCATAACAACTCAAAGTCTCTAAGCACTAGGACTATACATTTCATCACGCATATTAAGTCTTCTACAGATGTCCAAAGGATATTTGCAATTTTTTTTTTGCTTGGAAAAGCCTCTATTGACTCTACCCCACATGTAAATCACACCATCCTTAAATATGCAGGCACACATTTGATCTTCCTATGAAAACTTCCTTAATTCAACTTGTTCCCAAAATGTGTTCACAGAAACGTGACTTCTGGGAGATGCTACTCAGGCATAGCAGACAAAAAGGAAATACAAAGGGTACCAAAAAAATGTATACACATACTAAGAAAAGAAAAAACTGTATTAAAATTGTAATACTCAATATATATCAACAACAAAGGATGAATATAAGTCACTTTTGACTTCTGCAATTACAAGAGGTGCTCAAAGTGGTTCAGTGTCCAGACACTTCTGATTATGGTGAACTACTGCTTGAGCAATGTTGACCAACAGTGGCCACTTACATCGCTATGCATACCATTTCAATTTAACATGTGTCTCAAACTTATCACAAATGCATGCATCTGCTGGGCGTGTTGAAAGTTCTGTTGCATACTCACGCCTCCATTGTCGTATTTCTATAACATTCTTGAATTCCAAATACCACTTGAAAATTGTCTTGTGCTCTTCAAACAACAACTGTACTTCCACCATTTTATTTGACTGTCTTGCCTGTCACATGGAGATGCTAGCATTCATTTGATTAATGCCCTCCTTTAAGCAAACATCATGCTACATGTTGCTACCATAATTCAATAGAACTTCAAAAAGTAATACATAGATAATATCTCTTAAAATATGTATACATTTTTTGGCTCTCCTGGTATTTTATTAATAGGATCCTATCTTCAGAACTTCACATAATTTCTTTATATCAATGAATATTTTGAATCTTAAATAAATGAATAGAGAATATAACATTTTCCCCAAGAATTCTGTTGAGAGAATTGTTTCCCCTATAGAGTACCAGTTTAGTAAGAGTGTTCTCTGAACATCTCTTGCCAAGTTTGCTGATTACTTGATTTCTCCTACCTCTGAATTTCTATAGAAATTATATTCTGTAGTAAACTATTTAGGACTCATTTACTTAGTTACTAAATATGTTTTCTACTTACTTGCCAAGGTATTTGTGATAACTAGTTGATAAAACCAAGGTACAATATAAAACATTTATTATGGATTTAAATAAAGTGAAAAGAAAAGAAAAGAAATCTTAGTAATTATAATCAAACTGATTATAATACTTAGATAATATAATTGTCTTTTAGTTTCCTGGTAGTACATGTAAAAATTAATCTATCATAGAACTGTTAATTTTTCATGAAAATATAAAGTAATTTTAAAATACTTTTTTCTAAAAAAAAATCCAAGCAACAATATGACAAGAATATTCTTGTATGAGGGACATTGAGAAATACAAGGTCTGACAATTAAGTTTGAGAACTTGCCACCATGTGCTTACATTGGCAGCACTGTACAAACAACTCAGTAAGGTTGCATAACCCTGGCATAGCAGCATTTCACGGCTATGTTTGTGATGACATGTGATGGTGTCTTGCTCAGTAATGTTCATTATTATTGTTATGTGTTTTTGTGTGCCATCACAAGCATGTCAGAGCTTGAATTAGAGCAATGAATAAACATATAATTTCTTGTTAAAATTGCAAGAGTGGAAGTGAAATTAGGAACATGTTAATTCAATTGTATGGGGATAATGCCATGAGGAAAATGGCAGTATACAAATGGATTAAGCCTTCTGAGGGGAGAGAAAGCATCACTGATAAAGAGAGGTCAGGGTAGACAATAATGAGCAGAACTGATAAAAACATCGCAAAAATTCATCAAATTGTACATCAAAATCATCAATTGACTGTGAGAAGCATAGCAGGCCCAATAAACATTGATAGAGAAACAGGAAAATCTTAACTGAGAAACTTAGCTTGAGAAAAATGGGTACACATATGGTCTGGAAGAGCTCACTGCTGAACAAAAGCAAACGAGAATCAAAATTTGCCGAGATCTTTTGGAGAGGCAGGACAGTGCTTTGAGCCATGTTATCACTGGTGATGAAACATGAGTGTACCAATACAACCCTGAAACAAAGCGTCCAAGTACACGATGGAAGTCAGCCAGTTCTTCATGGCCAAAAGTTCTGTCAGTCCAAATCAAGAATCAAAATGATGTTGCTAACCTTTTTTGATATCAGAGGGATGTTCATTACAAATTTGTACCAACTGGACAGTCAACCAAGATGACTCTTTGGAAGTGCCAAAAAGGCTGAGTAAAAAAGTTAGACAAAAACAATCTGAACTTTTTGCTACAAACTCATGGCTCTTGCATCATGACGATGCGCCAGCTCACATGGCACTGTCTATGAGGGACTTTTTAATCAGTAAACAAATAACTATCGGAACACCCTCCCTACTCACCTGATCTGGCCCCCATTGACTTTTTTCTTTATGTGAAGATAAAGGAAATATTAAAAGAAAGACATTTTGATGACATTGAGGACATCCAGGGTAATATGATGATGGCTCTGATGACCATTCCAGGTAGAATTCCAAAATTGCTTCAAAGGGTAGACTAAGCACTGGCATCAATGCATAGCTTCCCAAGGGGAGTACTTTGAAGTGATCATAGTGATATTCAGCAATGAGGTATGTAGCACTTTTTCTAGGACGAGTTCACAAACTTAATTGTCAGGCCTTGTATATCATAGAATATATTTGTTCAGTATCTTTTCAAAAGTTTGGAGGAGTACTATTTAAAGAAAGGGTCTTGGAAACAAATGCATGGAAGAAATATTATTAAATAATTCAATAAATGAATTTCTGTGAGAAGTTGAGGTAACAACCAGGGTATTAGAATATATTTGTTCATTCTGCAAAAAATAAAAACACAAGGTAGACTTCCTTCCAAATAGTTGAAAATTTTTATTTCCCTTTTATCCAGTGGCCTAGAGATACGAAGTAACAGGATGGTATGCAGGTTCCTCTACCCTAGATTACCTATGGACCATGATTCTTTCTATCTTGTTCTTTCACGTATCTGAGCTATTGCTCTTGTTGTCACCATGGTCACTGCTGATGGAGATGGCTCCATCACACACCCTCAACCTGGCCAGTGGAATGAAGATAGAAGCATGGGGAAGTAGCATACCTAACTTCTGCTCTTATCCTTGTGTGGCCAGCCTTGGCTGCAATAGACACAAAGAGATACAGCTTTTATCCTGGGTGGTCATGTATCTGGTAAAACACAGTTTCTGATAAAAGAGGAACAATGAGTATTGGAAGTAAATTAGTAATCTCAGCCATCATAGTCTTCAGCTTTGTGTCTTGTTCACTAAATTAACAAGGAGGAAATAAACGTATGCATTAAAGTATTAGTAGTTCTTAAAATATCCTAGATTAGTTCTGGACAAACATCATATTTATTTTAAATTGAAACCTTAAAATATATAGTGAATAGGAATATCTTGCCTTGCTTGTTAAAGGCAGGCCCTCAACATTAGATTCCAGATGTGAAGAAGAGAGAGTAGGTCCTCGTTGTGGAAGTAACACAAATGTCTTTTTTGCCCCGGCTGAATGTCAAGCACAATAGAAAGGAATGCTCAAAATTCCTCTAGTAAGGAGAATAGGTTAATTTCAAACATTTTCTTCTGATCTAGTGACTAAGATCTTCTAATTCTAGGCCATATAGACAGCTTCACTTTGGCCTTAGCATCCATTAAATATTGCCATAATATAATGCAGTATTACAAGCCACTTCAAAGTTTAATGGTTCAAAACAACCACTTATTTATCTCTCAGTTCTGTGAGTCATAAATGTTGAGTTGAATTAGCAGGGCTCTGTCATACCTCAGCAGTCGAATGTGGGTCCTTTTGCTCTTCGCTAGGCTTGCTCCCAGGCCTGGGCCTTGGCTGGGAGAATGGGATGGTTTGGCTCTCTTCTACATGGGCTCTCATCCTCTGGCAAAGGAGCCAGGCAGAGGCAAGGTCTAAGTGAGAGAGAGGATGCCTGAAACACCAAAACTGGCATGCTCTAACTTCCGGAATGAAGCTGGCATATCCTAACTTCCAGAACAAAACTGGCATACCCTAACTCCCGGAATAGTCTATGGGCCAAAAGGAGTCAATAGCCCATTCTCCTGCAGCTTCTAAGCCGAAGCAGAACTCCACTTCTGTTAGAGATGGGCTTTGTAAAGGACATGTAAGTTGTTCCCATTTCCTTGCTACTGTGAATGATTCTGTGAGGGCCATCATCTATGTACACCATTCTTAACTGTTTTTATAAGCATATATATACAATCTTCAAGGTGGAATTGCTGACAGTAATGCTGAGTATTATTAAATCCCGTGGTACATATTGCCACGTTGCATTTCAAGGTGGTCTTATTCCTGACACCAAAAGTGTGTGAGAGAAAAAGGTGTGCATAAATCTTTTCTAGCAACACTTATTATTAAAAATATTTGTCAGCATAATAAGTAAAAATATTAAAGAGAAAATTATGTTAAAATTTAGATTTTTTTGTGAGGTTAAATATTTTACCAAAGCTATTGGTCATTTGTTTCTTTGTGTGTATGTGTGTGTGTTTCTATTGCTTAGTTTATCGTTGCTATGTGCTTCCTTGTTGATTTATTATTAATAAATGACAGGTATAGTAGGAAGCTGTCATAAACTTACCTTCAAAGAAATGTGTTTTTAAGAAATGAACAAAAAGAAAATCACATATCAAATTCAGCTTATAAAACTGTTGATCACACACCCCTCAGGCACCTATGAAATAGTTACTCCCTGGGCTCAGCCTCAGTCAGGCGTGTGGCATGTCAGTGCTCAGGTCTTGGCTTTTTGTATAATACCTCTGCCCTCCAGGCCTAGGATTCTCTCTGAAGGACCCCAAACCAGAACAAATTGCTAGCTAATGTGTGTCTTCCTGTGGGTTTGGTTTTCTTCAGTTTCCTTTCATCTTAACTCAGCTAAATACTTCAAAGAAAATGGAAACTTGCTGTGTGTCCTTTCTGCCTCAGTTTGATTTTAGACCAGAAAAGATTTTTCATCAGTTTGTACCCCTATGCTTGATGTGACCTCTATTTAGACTGACCAGATGTACCATTTTACCATACATACTATTTGAAATGGGACAATGGTACTGTCCCATTTCAGATAGTATGTATGTTCAGCATGCTAACACCTTGAATTTAGCTCAATGAGACTAGGCTGACCATATGTACTATTTGAAATGAGACAGTGCTGTTGTTTTCTATCCCATTTAAAATTAGTATATTGTGATTTTGCAACTGTTATCCTGAAACTATCGTTATTTTTATTCATATTATAATATTATGATAGGACATTATTATATATTATTCTGTGAATGACAACATTTTATTTGAGGCTTCTGTACCATATAAAGTGTAAATGAATATATATATATACATATATATGTATATATATATATTCATTTACACATTTCCGTATCAATGATTATTGTTGTTGTTTAGTACCTCCTGTGTTCTTAGTACTTCCTGTGTCCTTACTGTAAGGAAATAAAGAAGCGATTTCTCAAAAGAACACAGGAGGTACTAAACAACAACAATAATCATTGATATGGAAATTCTCTCTTGATATAGGTTGCTGCTCAAACTTATTAACATTTTCTAGGGTCAATTTTGGCACTGAATGTATACATAAACTGTGAGAAAAAAATGCTGCTGTGAAACGTAATCAAATACACTATTAAAATATTGTCATAATGAACATTCTATACGATGTGAATATTGTTTATAATAATTGTCTGTGCTTCTTGCTCGCATGGTTATCTATCAGCACCAAAAGGAAAGACATTAAAAAGATAGTTTAGGGATGCTGGATAGCTCAGTAGGTTGAGTACTTGCCTTTCAACACGAGGTTCGGGGATCGAATCCTGTCCCCAGCTCATGCCAACCCACATGCTAACGTGCAGCACAACTGGTAACCGCCAGGAAAGCAGTGAAGGTTCTTGCCTCCCATGAGGGAGGCCCTAGTTTGGTTTTACCTTGCAGAGCCCCACGTCTAACTGTGTGAAATGAAACTATGTCACATCCAATGATGGACAGCTCTGGAGACTGCTCTGGGCCCTTCCTCTCTCTCTTTCTGTCTTTCACCTTCTCTCAAACAATAAAGTAAATCTTTAAAAAATACCATTTGG
>PVKE010050071.1:0-11061 GCA_004027555.1 Craseonycteris thonglongyai | reverse complement strand
ACGGAATGCTGCTATCAAAAGTTGGGTCTGGAAATTTATTTTCTTCATGAGCCTATATCTCGAAAACTTAATAAGTGATTTAAAAATAAAAAATAGTTTTGAACATATATTTTACTTATCTACCCATACCTCGCTGGAATGCACCTTATACTGAAACACAGTGTATAAACATAGTATGCATTTCACACCCCTTCTTCCCTCTTAGACTACGCCTATGACAACAAGTCGATCGCGACACACTTTTAAGATAAAAAGTAGATCTTATATACAGAAAAGTTGGCCACCCCTGTTCTACAATTCTGAGTTGACATTTTGGATGAACTATATGAGGGTTGTTCAGAAAGTATTCAGCCATATAATAGACGTATTTATGACTAGATTTCTTCTGGATAACCCTGGAATATAATATGACTTCTTTAGAATTAGCAAATAATTCAACTGCATATCATTTTCCAACCTACAAAAGCATATACTCCTTTCACCCATATACAAGGGCTGCCCAGAAAAAAAATCCAGCCATAAATGCCTATATTTTTTATGTTACATGGCTGGATACTTTCCAGACAGTCCTTATATGTCTAAAAAACCTTTATGCATGCAAATAACATAATGATAAAACATACTTTCCTCAAAATAACAATATTTTAATGTAGTAAATAACTATATTTTCCAAGAAATTCTACTTAATTTCTATAGAATATAACTTCAGTGTTAGCATGATAAATATCTTATAAAGAACCACTTCCACAATACTCCATAAAAATCCAAAGTTTATATCACCTATGATGAGAAGCATGTATCATATTTTCATGATTAAAATGATTTGTGGTAACACGTATTTTAAAGTTGTATACTATTACCTTATAAACACATAAATTCAGTGTGCTAAGAAAAAAGCTAATTTCTACAAGTAAATAAATGAATTAATATAATGCATTACTATAATTCAACCCAAGATTTTAATCCTGAAAATATGCCAGTTGTAGAATATAAAGATGTCATCAGGCACATCCAAATGAGAGAAGATTTCCCTTTATTAAAAACTTCCCCTCCCCCACTTTTCCCATCTACCCATGACTGTATTAGAAAAATTAAATGTTAATTAGAAGGCTCATACAAAACATTATAGAAGATTCATCACAGCACGGCAATACATCTCAAAGTTTATCACTTTGATAGCACTCTCATTAACAAAGTAAAACAAAATATAAACTTTACCTTTATATCTAGATTCAACAAAGATCTTTCCAAAATAATATGTTAAAAGTTAGCACTAGCTTGTCTGTAGACAGCATTTGTCTCCTACACGCAAACTGTAAGATAGTCATAGGAGAAATTATTAGCAGAGATTTGATAGATTATACCTTTGTTTAATCATTTATTACTTCATCTCAAAACGTACATGGAAATGCCCTATTTGCAGTGGGGCAGAGGTGGAGTAGAAAATCTCTGAACTCACCAAGCTCAGTCTAATGCAGAAGTCTCTGTCTTAATAATATGTCTGTCTCTCTCACCACTGCACTCACAATGCACAGTACAGCAGATTAGTATTTTTTCCATAAGTGAATGAATGTATGAGTGAAATAATAACATGTCAATTAGATCAAAGTTCAGCAAACTATGGCCAGTGGGCCAAATCTAGCTTGTTGCCTGATTTTGTACAGCCCAGGATCTAAAAATGGCCTTTATTTTTTTTAATGGTGGTGGAGGGAATCAAAAGATGAAGAATATTTTTTGAGCTGTGACAATTATATAAAATTCTGACTTTAGTGTACATCTAAAATTTTACTGAATACAGCCACACATTCATTTACCGGTATGTATAATCTGTGGCTGCTTTTGTATAACATAGCAGAATTGAGTAGTTGTGACAAAGACGGACACACAAAGCTCACAAAGCCTAAGATTTTACTATATGGTCCTTTACGGAGAAGGTTTGCTGACCTCTGGATTAGATTATATTTTGATTAGTACCTCATCCAGGTATGTAAAACCTTCTGTGAGAACCCAGAGGTAAGGATACCTGGGAAAGTCAAGGGCAGATCTTAGAGAGGAGATAACATTTCTGTTGGGTCTTGAAGTTAGAGCAGAAATTCACTACTGAAAACCACTACTCTAAAACATTTTCACACTGCTGCACGTCAGTCTTTTAAGTAAACTACCTGTCCCAAGTGGTTAACTACATAGGCTGCAGTGTCTTCACATTCCTCACAAAAACGTTTTGAATGGATATTTTAGGGTTCACTTAGGATAAAATAAAATAACATGCCAACTGTTAAGTAAAGGACTTGGAATATAGCACAATAAATATAAGCTGCTTTCTACTTCTTTTGTTATAATTTATCTTATACAGTATATATGTAAGTCACCTTAAATTGTTCCTGAAACTTGGTGTAAATAAATAAAATAGAATTTTTATTTTTTTAAGGAAAAAAGAAACAAAAGAGAGATGAGATTGAGTTGACATGACTTCTTACTAAAGTCACGCTAACCACTTCTTACATGTAAATGCTCACTAATTATCTGATTAATAATTTATCTTAATTGTCTACTGGGGGCTGATGACTGACATCAATTTCAATGTATTTTATAGAAATCATCTTTTCCCCTTTCTTTTGAAAATTGGTCATTGATGATCACTCACCTTTTTTATTTTTCAGAAGGCACTCACTGGTAGTGGATGACAATCATATTTGCTAGATTTTCAGTATAATGAGATATAATTTATATAAATCTAAAAGCTTAAATTCACTTAAAATATTTAGCTGCTCTATAGTTATCTACTCACATATCTTGTGCTTCAATTCTTTGTTAATAATGCTTTTCCTAACCTTTATAGTTTGAAAATAGTGCTCCTTGGCAGAGAAAAATGGATGTAAGAAATGAGTTCTCTGCTTTCTTATATATTTTAATATTCTACCATCTTCTACTTGAAGTATTCTATTCCCCCTTTTCCCACCTTGCTTAAAAACAAAATTTTCCATTCATCCTATATAAAATGATTGTCCAAAAGTCAGAATTTTATATATAAACACTTTACTTTTATAACATTCTATTTAGCCAAGTCTGGTATTGTCAAAAAAAAAAAGGAGCTTGAATATTCAGAGTCTATTAGAAAAACGACTTTCATCTATTCATTAAATATCTCTCTTGTGATGTTAAATCTCCATTTGCTTTTGATCATTCACCAAGCCATCTGCATAATATGGGGGTCAATAGGCCCATTTTATGCAGGCCATAAACTATAAAAATCTTTGTCCTTGGGTATCTGAATTGAAATAAAATAAACCACTGAAGTAAATATTCAATGTAGTATTGCTATTAACTTCCTGACCTTACAAATTTTTAGAATTCTTTTTTCTTATACTATAAAATTATCTTTCTATCTTACAAGGACTAGAAAAATAAGTGTAGGGGAAAAGTTCACTATTTTCATCTTCTAGTTCAATGTTTCCTAGAGCATACAGGAATCAATATCCTAATAACTATTTCATTAAACTGAAAATCTTATAATTTCTAAAACATACTTTTTAATCTTCCCACACTTTGTGATATAACGTACCACAGACTTAAAACTGATTGAATAAATAGTATGATTATTTGTATATTTTGCCCAAATATAACATGCTTAAAAAGTAAAATATGAGCAAGATCACCAAGAATCAGCAGCTCTAAAATGTACTATATTCTAGTACAGTATGTGTAATTAGGCACGTAATAAACATAAGCTTTTAATGATATTGAAGACCAGAGTAAGGAAAGCCCTGTTAGGAATGCTAGGTATTGTTTTATAGGAGCTTATACCCTGTTATAAAATAAGCTCCTAAATTTAATTATATACTGGTTATCTATTCAATAAATTCATAGGGTATGTCTAATTCCCTAAGGAGGAAATGTATCAATAATGAAAGCACATTAGCTCAATTTCCTCAAATGTATCTAAATTTGTTGCAGTAGGCCATAATGGCAACGAGACAGATGGAAGAAAATCACTAGAAACAACATATATTTTAGAATTTGTATCAAGTTCAAACAAATAAGCTACCGGTATTTGTCTTTTGTAATATCATTCAGTAATGAGAAAGAATCCAAGAAACCACGTTCCCTTTGAGATGCCATCTACCCTTCCTGGGTTAAGCGATACGGTTTACCAGGAAGACAGCTGGTGCAGGTGTCTGCAGAGCCGGGTTTAAGTGCCAGTGCCAACAACGAGGAGTTTGAGAACCTGAAGAAGTCATTCATCCAGCACTCCATTTTCTCATCAGTAAAGAGTGGGCTATGTAATAAGATCTCTTAGTCCCTTTCAGCTACAACACCTTACAAATCTAATCATTAGTGTCCCATACTCCAAATTTGGTTTGGTGTGGACTTTAGGGAATAAGGGAAGAATCTCTATCGAAGAAAAGAGCTAGAGAAAGGAAGGATTAATTGCTGTTCTAATTTATATTATACTACCATTTGCTTTCATGTCACTTTCATTAGCTATACCAGTTACAGAATAAACTCATCTATTTAAGCCAGTATTTCCTATCTTAGATCATACAACACCAAACAAACATAGCTCTACTGAAAATAAAACCCTAATTTTGTGTGTTTTATTTTGGTTTTTGGGCAACTTTGCTTTTTGTATTCTATTTGTATTAAAATAAAAGTACCTTAAAAAAATTCATCAGACTATACATAGCACATAAATTTGTATACCTTTCTGTATGTACCTGATTCTTCCATTTTAAAAGTTTATTTTAAAAGTACAATTAAAAAAAATCATAGGGGAAGTGGGGATAACTCAGTGGGTTAAGCACTTGCTTTATAGCCCTGAGGACCAAGGATTCAATCCTGGCCCCAGCCTGTGCGGCCCCATGTGCTGAACTGGGGTGTGTCTCCTGTGCGGGAGGCCCCAGTTTGGTTCTCACCTCCTCCATTTCCCCCCAAGTCTGGCACCTGACTTCAGACACTGAGGGGGTGTGCCTCCCATGCAGGAGGCTCCCGGCCTGGTTCCTGCCCTGTGCAGCCCACCTGCATGGAACCATGTTGAAAGCTGATGACATGCAACTATGGAGACTGCTCTGGACTCTTCCCCTTCTCTCTGTCTCTTTCTGTCTCTATCTCTCTCTGTCAAAAAAACAATAAATCTTTTTTAAAAATCATAACATCAAACTGACTTTCTAATGTAGCATGTTTAGAAGTGCAGGTTAATGGATGTTATTAAAGTTTTTGCCAAGATTTATCAATAAAAATGGATACAAATCCAAGAGGAATTCTGAATTTCAGTGGTTAAGAAGATCAAATAAATGTTTTGCTACCTTACCTAAATGAGAAGGTTCTTGCCTAAGTAACTCAGAAAGTCAAATGTCCAGTTTAGTTTAATATTAGAGCTTTTTGTGGGGAGGAATGGTGGTGGTGAGGGGTAGGGGGTATTAGAAATTTATGTGGTTGGCTGTTTTGGCAAGGAGATAGTAAAGCAAAGCCAAAAGTGATGTGATTCGTGAACACAATTCACAGAAAGTACTAGGACCCTACTTTGTCAATAACTTGAAATGGAATTGTGAACTAAATAGGTAGTTATATTCTCTCAAGCATCTTATTTGTAAAATGGAAATAACATCTATATAGAGTCACCATGATTTTGAAAAGATCAAATGCTAAAAGTGTTGAAAAAATCAAATGAGACACTAACATGGTAGCACTTTAAAAATACTGAGAAGTAGTAGTCATAATAGTCAAATTTACTGAACATTTATTATGTTCTAAGCCCTGTTTTATTTTTATATTTATTTATTTTTTTATTTTTTTATTTTTGACAGAGAGAGAGAGAGAGAGAGAGAAAGAGAGAGAGAGAGAGAGAGAGAGAGAGATACAGAGATACAGAGAGAGAACTGAACTGGGGGAGCTCCCAGTTCAGCATATGGTTCCACACAGGCCAGGGCCGGGATTCGATCCTCAGTCCCCATGGCTGCAAAGTGAGCACTTAACCCACTGAGCCATCCCGGCTTCCCAAAAGCCCTGTTTTAGCACTGTACATGTTTTACCTATTATCCTCAGAACCACCCCCATCATGTAGCTACTATTATTACTTCCATTTTATAGATGAGGAAACAGAGGCACAAAGTGGTTCAATAATTGGGCATAAGTCACAAACCCATATGTTTTAAAAGGGAGGCTATGCCAATTCGTTAAAAAAAAAATTTTTTTCTCAATGTTAAATTTTTACTTTAATTACTTTTCTCAAAATTTTCTTGTTTGCTACTGCTTACCTATTACTGAATCTAAGATCACTTCTGATTTAACTTGTTACCTGTAATTTTATAATATTAAACTTACTATATTAACATTTCATGATGCTCTGCAGTGTCTTGACTTGCGCAGGTGCTCTGTCCTATGGACACTTTTAGAGCCACTGAATCCCGGTAACAGCCGGCAAAGAAAGAAGTTTAAGCAGATGGGAAACAGCTATTATGAGCCTTCACGGTCTTTTCCCACCTAAAATTTTCATTAAAAATCTCATTTAAAAGGGTGTCAGATTCACTTTTAAGAGCTCAGATAGGTGATATTTAGCATAAGCTAAGATAGTTTCACTTAAAATATGATTTCGTATAAAGTTTCAGACCTTTTTCCTTCTCTCTCTGTATATGTGGTTTAGAAGAACTGCTTGAGACTATACTCTTTATAGGCTATGCTGTTTTCTCCTTGACAGTATCCCACGATTTAGACTTATAAGGGTTTTGAAAATATTCCCCCAAAATACTAATTTCAGAATAAACAAACATTACTGCACGGTAAATCCACAGTCAATCCTTGTTTAAACTCAATGAAGCCTAAATACTCTGGAGAGTTAACCTAATCTACTAAAAACTAGACATAGCAATTGAGTATAAAGTAGTGTAAGGATTCCAGTTTCCAGATAACAAGATTTTCTCCTTTACCTTACTTAGATGGTGAAGATTCTGCTGGGGCAGATTCTGGGCATCTTTGTGGCAGAACAGGAGGGATAACAGGCACCACATCATGCCCTTGGTTAAAATTATAGATGATACTGAGGCAGATCCTCCTGTAGGACAGAGGTCCCCAACCTTTTTGGCACCAGAAACTGGTTTCACGGAAGAAATTTTTCCACAGACTGGGGGTGGGGGGCAGGAGGATGGATTCAGGATGATTCAGTAGCATTATTTATTGTGTACTTTATTTCTACTATTGGTATTATTACATTGTAATATATAATGAAATAATTATATATTATTGCCACCATAAAGCCTGCCCACAAATGCAGCTTAATTGTCACTTGCCACTCATTGATAGGGTTTGTTTGCTTGTTTGTTGTTTGTTTTTGTAGCTCACTATTGTTTTTATTTTTATTTTATGGTGCAGTTAGAACAAGAGACAATACATTATTGGGTCACTAACAATACAATGGGACAATAACCTCTACTTTGCATATAGCAATTCTTAATAATTCTATGTGTTTTCTCTCAGATATATTCCATTTACATTGAATCATTTTTCTTTATTTTATTGTTAAATTTTTTAGGGTTAAATTGGTTAGAAATAATTACAGAGGTTTCAGGCATACAACCCTTTCCATCACCATATATTTAGCTCCTCCCCTCCCACTCCCCTCTCCTCCCTTGCCAATATGGTTTTGATATGAGTCTGCAAGCAATTGATTTATTATGGTCTCTGTGCAGTCAAACCTCTCTGCTAATACTAATCTGTATTTGCAGCCGCTCCCTAGTACAGCCTCAGCTCCACCTCACATCATCAGGAATTTGACTCTTATAAGGAGAGGGCAACCTAGATCCCTCCCATGTGCAGTTCACGGTAGGGTTGCGGCTCCTAAGAGACGCTAATGCTTCCACTGATCTGACAGGAGGCGGAGCTCAGGTGGTGATGCCAGTCATGGGGAGAGGCTGTAAACACAGATGAAGCTTCACTGGCTAGACCACAGCTTCAGCCATGGACGGACTACTGACTGATACCTGTCTGAGGCCCAGAGATAGGACCCCTGCTGTAGGATTAATTTTTTTTTTCAGCTTCACAGGACTTTTATTTAATCTATTAATCCTGCAAAGACTTAACTGGAAACAATTTATATTTATTTAAAGAAACGTATAGAAGTAGCAAAAGCAGTTCAATAAACCAATACCCAGCTGTATTTCTTATATTAAAGTAAACATCTATGAAAGCATGCAAAAACCTTTTAGAATTTTCAGGGGGGTGGGGGGGAATCTACCTAACACATTGTTATTTTGCTTCTAGAACAAAACAACGTTCCCATTGTTCATCTATAATTGGAATGTCAAATCTGGGTCTGATTCTCAGGTTTCTGGGAGAGCAAACTGTTCAAAACCTTTGCAACCAGAGGCACGCTGGAGGCCAGGCGACCAAAGGTAATGGACCCTGTCATTTCTAGCTCAGGCTGAGGCTCAGCCAGGGCCACCTAACGTGTGGCCGTGGCTGCCGGTGAGCTCGGAGGCAGAGCAGCCTTAGGGCTGCCTCGATCGCTACTGTCTTCGCTCCTTCCTGCTCTGCTTGGCCTGGCCCAGCAACGCTCGGACTCTGAGGCAGCATCAGGCCGGTGCCTAGCGGTGACGCAGCAGCTCCTCAACCGCCAGCGCAAGCGTGGGCAGCGCCCGCTGCAGCCCGGGCCGCGCACTTGCCTCGCGTGAGCGCGGGATACCCAACGTACCTGAAGTGGGTATGCGTTTATAGAGCTTTTCATTAAAAGAGAGCAGCAAGAACGACGAATAATAAGAATAAGGGGGAGGAGAGAAAAACAGAAAGAAAAACGTTTCATAACTTTCATTAAACTTTTGTGATAGGCTCATTTTGTCCTCTGACTTTATTCGTGTAGAATTTCCCAGCCATTACTGGATAGTCCTTGAGATTCATGTCTGATCTTGACCACTGTCCCCAATGTTTCTTCCTAGCAATTCTCTCCACAGATGTCAGGGAGAGAAAACCTGTTATGTCTGGGAAGTTTCCGTCCTCGTTGTATTTAGGTATAAACTTTCCTTGCTGGGTAAGCAAAATCAGGTCTATCATACTCTAATCCAAAAAGTTTAGGGAAGCTGGGATGGCTCCGTGGGTTAAGTGCTCACTTTGCAGACCCGGGGCCTGCAGATCAAATCCCAGCCCTGGCCGGTGTGGACCCACATGCTGAATTGGGGAGTGCCCCCAGTTCAGTTCTCACCGGGGTGAGACCCTGGCCCAGTTCCTGCCCTGTGCAGCCCCTCGCCCACCTGTGGAATGAAACTATGTGGAAAAACAGATGATGTGCAACTATGGAGACTGTTCTGGGCCCTCCCCCTTCTCTCTGTCCCTGTATCTTTCTCTGTCAAAAACAATAAAAATAAATCTTTATTAAAAAAAAAGTTTAATTGCAATAGAGCTATTTAAGATAACTGAAGCAGCCCTGATAATAAAAATACTATAGAAATTACATTAGGATATACTGAACCTGATTGAAGAATAAGTTTAACTGGTGTAAAAACAGTAAGGAGAGCTTTAAATTGGAATCTACTTGACATTTATGATGACAAGAGCAAAATATAGGCATGTAAATAATTATACATTGAAAGACATCATTTATGTAAGTTGTTAGCTATTTTATGAGCACTATGAAATATATTTAAAAATACTTAAATGATCATTCAAAACCACACCTAGTGGGTTTTTTCCTTTAAGCTTTGACAACTTTTTATTTTGTCAATTAAATATTATAACAATATAGAACTTATAGAACAGTACTTTATGTACTGGTATTATGCACATGAGCAACAGTTTGATCATCTACCTTTTTCCTTAAGCTGACCAGACGTACCATTTTAAATGGAAAAGAATACAACGGTATGTCCCATTGGAAAGGGTACATATGGTTAGCCTGGTCTCATTGGGCTAAATTCAAGGTGGCAGTAGGCTGACCATACGTGCCCTTTGAAATGGGACAGTACTGTTGTTTTCTGTCCTGTTTAAAAAATTATACTGGTTAGCCTACTTAAGAGACTATGTATGTAAGTAAGTTAATTTACTTATAATATTTACTATTGTACACATTATGAAATAATTTCTATGAAGGGCAGCAAAAACAAAAACTGTTAGCTAAAAGTTAGTGGAATAATTTGGTGAACTGTTAGTCTACTTTAAAATTAAAAGCAAATGTCTACAATGGAACTTTATTTTGCTTAACTGTGATGAGTACCAAGGGTGCCAAAAAGCATATACACATTTTAAGAGAAGCTATCTATGTATTACTTTTCAAAGTTGAGCTGAATTACAGTAGCAATGTGTAGTATGGCATTCACCCAAAAGATGACATCAATCAAATGAATGCTCTCGTCACCATGCAACAGGCAGGACTGCCAAATAAAATGGTAGCACAATTACAATTCAAGGAGCACAAGACCACTTTGAACTGGTATTTGAAATTCGAGAACACACAACAACCATGAAGGTGTGAGTATGCAACAGAACCTCCAACAGTACTAACAATTGCACACATTCAGGTAAGTTTGAGATGCATGGAACATTTCATTGAAATAGCATATGCAGTGATACAAGTGGATACTGGTCAATGTTGCTCAATCCATAGATTGCCATAATCAGAAGTGTCTGGAAATTAATGGTAACCACTTTGAGCACCTCTTGTAGTTGCAGAAGTCAAACATGACTAATATTCATCTTTTGTTATCGTTATATATTGAGTATTACAAATTTTAATACAAATGTTTTCTTTCTTAAAATATATACATTTTATTTAGGCAGTTCTTCTAAAGCTAGACAACAGGTATTTCTACAATCTGCATTGTCACCGGGTTAAGTGTATTTTGTGGTTTAGACACTACATGGAGCTACCAGCATTTCCATATGCACATGGATGCTTCTGCTTTTCTTCCCTTAAACTTGAGCATTAAAATATATTTAGAAATCTGTAGTTGCAAAAGAGAAATGGTTAAATGTAGAAGCCACCCATACAGTAACATTCTGTTAAAAGAGAACATTACTTAAATGTTTTACAGTGTGTAAAGTATATAAGCTTAAGCAAATCATTTATGACTGACAGATAGC
>PVKE010050070.1:0-11062 GCA_004027555.1 Craseonycteris thonglongyai | reverse complement strand
GTTGAGGTCATTTAACTGTGTCTGGGTACTTTGCCAGCATTGAGTGAGCTCTCTGAGTGTCTTGATTAATGCAGCCCTGAATTCTGTTTCACTTAGATTTGATTCCAAGTGTGCAAGGTCCTTTACTAAAGACTGCCCCTGATCTTCTGGAGGGGCTTTGGATTCTGAGGTGTGCATTGTGTTTGATGTGGTTCTGTTTGCTTTATGCATGAGTCTGTTTTTCCCTGGGGGGTTGCCTATCAGATGGGCTTCTCTTTATTTTTTCTTTTGGGCTCAGTTGTGGGAGAAGGAGATTTTGGGAGAGGGTTGGGGGAAGCAGACAGCTTCTGTGTCCTGGGGCACTTCAGGTTGCTGTCTTAGCTGTTAGATAGCAGGCTAGTAAAGATGTGGCCAGGGGTGGGGGCATGTGAGTAGGAGCTAGGGCGGGCCTGAGACACAATAGCAGATTCTTCTTTCAGCAGGGGGGCTGGTGGTTCAGTGTGGGCGGGGTGCAGGAGCTCTGGTCTTTCTCTTCTCCGCCTGGCTGCCCCTCCTTCAATAGTATCTGTAAGCCACGCCTGCAGGGCAGCATTTGGATGGGCTGGGGCTTGGCAGAGGCCCCCGTGGGCTGCGCAGTCCTGAGTGCAGGCAATGACACTGCAGCGACCCAGTCAGCAGCCCAGTTGTGTGCGCGGGCTGCAACGCCCCAGAGGCCCAGTGGGCAGGATGCCAAAAGCCCAGGTGAGCACTTGTGAGCAGGCAGCAGTGCTGCAGCGGCCCACGGGCAGGCGCCGAAAGCCAGTCTTGAGCTCAGGCAGCAGCGCTGTGGCGGCCTGGTGGGCAGGGCGCGAAAAGCCCTGTAGTGTGCTGGCAAGCAGGCAGCGGTGGCACGGTGGCCCGGTGGGCGGGAAGCCAAAAGCTCAGGTGCGTGTACGCAGCGATGTGCCGTGGCCCGGTGCGTGGGGCGCCGAAAGCCCTGTGCGCACAGGCCTTAGCTCGCGCGGCAGCCGCTCTACGCTCCCGGCTCTGCTGAGACCGCCGGATTCACTCCAAGCACGTCCAATGCAGCTATGCGCACTGAAGCCTCAGCCCTCAGTCTAAGAGCCCTGTCCTCAGAAGGTGCTCCCTCACAGTCAATCTCCTCCGTAAATCAGGGGTGCTGAGCTGCTGTGGGCTGGTGCCCTGCTCTCACCCCGCCTGCTGGGAAGTGCAGCCACCCTGCCCCACAGTCCCTGCTCCACTTTAGGCTCTGTGATCTGATTAGGGCACTGTGTGCTGTCCCTTGAGATCTGATGTTAAATTGTCCACAGTCTTGTGGGGCTTCCACGCTCCCTAGGTCTCGGCTTCCAGCCCGCCCTCGATCCAGCTCCACTGTGACCGTAGTCCCCCAATCCCCCTTTGTTTCTGCCAGCCCCGGGCCGCGCTCCGAGTCTCTGTCCCCGAACTGCTGCTTCCCTTTTTCTCTCCCGCTCTCCCCTTTTTTCTCTAACCTTTGGGTGTTGTTCCGTGTTGTGTGGTTCTGTTAGTTGAGGTTTCTTCTCAGGGTTTCCCCTGTGGATTCCCCTCTGTTCACAAGGCCCTTCCCAGGCAGATATCAGCGTGCTCCTCTCATGCCGCCATCTTGGATCTCTGCTATGATTCTTTTCTGGTTTTTTTTTTTTTTGACAGAGAGAGAGGAGACAGAGAGAAGGGGGAGGGCTCAGAACAGTGTCGGTAGTTGCGCATCATTAGTTTTCTACATAGTTTCATTCCACAGGTGGGCACAGGGCTGTGCAGGGCAGGAACTGGTCAAAGGCCTCCTGCATGGTAGGCATACCCCTGAGAGCTGTGGGGACTCCCACATGGGAAGCATGCCTGGGGCGTGAGTCATACCAAGGGCCTCCCACATAGGAGGCTTGCCCCTGTGAGATCCAAACTGGGGGCACACCCTACTTCAGCACATGGGTCTGTGTGGGCCAGAGCCGGGACTTGATCCTCAGACCCTGAGCTGCAAGCTGAGCACTCAACCTGCTGAACCATCCTGGCATCCCGGATATTGCCATTCTTGACCTCAATGTGGATCATGTTTTTCATTTTTTAATGAACGTGTTCTTTTCCTCTTTATTAGAGAAATTATCAAGTTTATCTCCTAAAAACATTTTTATATTGTTTTTTATATTTTATGTAAAATTATAAGCATATACAGAGAAAATGTTATAATATACCTCCTTCCATTAGTATTAATCAACCTTAGCAATTATAAGGGCCCATTTTTGTTGTTATTGTTTAGACCATTGACCACTTTTTCTCACTTGTTTCGTGGATTATTTTGAGTCAAATCACATACCTCATATTACCTATAATCATTTCATATAAATTTCTGAAAGATAAAAACTCTTTTTGTTAAACTTATTGCCAATAATGTTGGCATGCCATCAACATTAACAGTAAGTCCTTGGTATTATTAAATTTGTAACAATTGTTTACCCTTCCTCTGATTATGTAGGAATGTTTTCCTTTACAAAGTTTTTTTCACTTCAGTTTTTATTTCCATTACAATGCAAATATCACAATCTAAAAATTGCAGTAGGATTGTATGTACATTAAAGTTCTTTTTATAAACAAATATTTCTTTACTATATCTTTCAGTATTTAATCTGTAGGCATTTCTATTATATGAGTGTATGATCTTTTTTACCTGGTTTCCAAATTTATCATTTCCTTTTAAATCATTTATTTTTTATTCACTTCTTTTCCATTAAAATTTTTTTCCCTCATCAACTTTATGGCTGAAGGAAATATATATTGTGTTTATTTTTTTATATTTCTTTTTAATTTAACCTTTATTTCTGAAATGTTTTTGTCCTTTTAGTTCTGATTATTTTCTATGTCCTATCATCACTCTTCTAACTTTTCTAATTCTGATTTTTCTAGTATTAATACCTCATATTTTCTTAATGTCTTTTCATTTATTCTGAAGTAGTTTGTATTTTTCACCAATTTTTGAGCATGTTTCTGGTCAGCTTTTATTGCCCGTATGAATGCATTTTGCTTCTTATTTTTTTAAATTTTTTAACAGCAACATTGTAATAGATTTGCCCCAATTCTTTTAGTTGTCCAGTTTTGCAAGCAAATAATTACAGGGACTTTTATAGGAGGCATGATACAGGGTAATTTTTCTAACTCTGCAGTACTCTCTCTTGTATTGCTTCCATGCAGTTTAAAAGATATACTCGTAGCAGTTTACTTTTTGAAATTTTCTACCTGTTTCCTCCTCCCACCCCAATTAGCTGTACTTTCTGAGTTTCTATTCCCTATTGTATTCTTGCTGCTCAATTTGGAGTCAATCACCAGCAGTTTATCTTCACTGTGGAGTTTTGTTATAAAATTTGCTGGTGATATTTTAGAATTAGGAGATCAGACTGCTCTGGGCCTTGCAAACAATACTCTGGAATTTTGTTAGAATGTGTGAAACTCCTCCCAGAGGCAGCTGCCATTCTCACATTGATAATCTATGCTTTATAAGGAGAGCCTTTTGGCTCTTTTGAAACTCTCAATTTAGTCAGATGTTGTATTGCTTCTTGTTGAACAACTGTGAATACAACATAGTTTCTAATGTTGTCATTGTTTGTCACCATCTGATTGTATTTTTAAGCTAAGGCAGGGGTGTCAAACTCAATTAAAACATGGGCCATTTGGTGCAACAGGCAAGATTCACACGGGCCACATCACATTTACAAACGTCGCTGGAACTGAGTCAGCGCGTTTATACATACCCACAGGCCCTCAGGAAAGGCACTGGGCCACGTGTATACTCGTCTTCAGTAGTTAAAGGGTTAACGAGGGAATTGTGTGTATGGTATTGCCTCGATCTCCCCTAAGCGCTATTTTCTTCATAACAATTTTTTCTATTTTCATTTTATTTCAGAGCATCGTGGGCCACAAAAAATTACCTTGGGCTGCCAGTTTGACACCCCTGAGCTAAGGGAATGCTGGTCACTTAGCTCTGTTTTTGATGTCATCTACGGCTTTTATTTTGTATCCTAGTTTCTCCATTCGTTTCTAAATGAAGAGAATCAGGTGATTGAAAAACAATGATGAGGCTATATTCCTAGAATCATCTGCTTACCAAATTTAACAAATAACATGCATTCTGATGCCTAAAATATAATATTTTTTGTGATTTAAGATGAGAAAAAAAGGCTAAATTTAATTATTGCATGTGATTTTATTAAAAATACTGTGAAAAGTTGTACATAGAAAGGATATGAAAAATAAAATATTAATACTTATGTTCACTTCTCACCCAAAGAAATGTATATTCTAACATAACCATATCATTCTAATTCCTCTCTTCTCTGGAAGTATTTACAATCTTGATATTTTTCTACTCTTGAACATTGTTTTAGTCTTTTGATTCTATGTAAGTGGGATTGTGTTGTTTAAATTTACCTGCAAATTTACTTTTTAACTCGTAATTATGTTTATAGCTCATTTATTTTCTTTGCTATATAAAATTCCATTTTTTTCCATATACTATAATTTTTTTTTCAATTAATGTACATATATGATTTTCTAATTCCTTCTTTTCTCTAAGGCTTTCACTCATGTTTTCCCTCTTTTATTCTTTCATTTATCACTAAAATACTTTAATTTTAATGTGATCAATTTCATCTCTTTTTAAAATATTACTTTAAAATTTAGAACTTCTTGAGTGCTGAACTGCTATCAGCATTGCCCCTTCTTTGTTCCTATGAAAACTCAAGCCTTTGCAAAACACAGAATTAAAACTGACATCATCATTTTACTAATAAGGAAATGAAACTTACAGTGACAAAGTGACTTCCCCATAATCATTGTATCAGATCCTAACAGAACTGAGATCAATAGAAGTCCTGCTGTGAAGGAGAAAAATCAGCCAAAATTTTTATAGCATAATTAATATGGGGTGTCTGAGTTTCATTATTTGACTTTGTAAAATACAGATTTCTTGAGCCTAATGAGGAAATGAACTAAGAAATTTGAACCAACTGCTAATTTATTCCCAAGGATAAAATAGGAATCCCAGGCATTACTAGGCAAACTATCCCACAGCTGCAGGCAATATCATGAACAGCTGTGAGCAATGTGTATTTTATGAAATAATACAGATGTTCTCCATTATAAATATTGCTGAGACATTAAGTGCAATTTTAAATAAAGAATTACAAAGGTAATAATTGGCAGTGATAGAGAATACACATGTGTTTAACTATGTATAAAACACATTGTATTCTATGTATTATTTGACTTTGTAAAATACAGATTTCTTGAGCCTAATGAGGAAATGAACTAAGAAATTTGAACCAACTGCTAATTGGTTTTTTTTGTTTGTTTGTTTGTTTTACTATTTTTTCTTGCATCTAATCATAGGGAAAGGATATTGATTTTAGCTAAGTATGATCAAATATCTCACATACTTTTTATTTTTGTCAAAACTCCTAATGCATAGAGTTTTGCAGTCTGGATTGTGTAACAACCTGACTTCCCTAAGGTGCATCAAGGCCTTTGAGTATAGTTGGTTATATTTTGTAAACTTTCACATGATGGAAGTGTGTTAGCTGGAATGAGCTTTCCCTAACCTACACTGCAAATGTCAGAATATCTTCTGTGGTCTTATTTTCTGGAAATACGTTGGGATAATAAATGACCAAAAAAGGGTTAAAACTAGACCTTGAAGATTTTGGAAGAAAACAAAATAATCATGCTAGACTAGATACATTCAAACATATATTATTACCTTTATTGCTATCAGTATATCAATCACCCAATCTGTAACAAGCAACCATTGCTTGTCTCAGTGTCTTATTCACTGATATGTACAATAACTATTTCAAATTTGTCTGTACCACCCTGAATTCCTCTATATGGGGGATTTAAATAACTCTCTCAGAAATTACAGAAGAGAAGCCTCTTATACTCATTTGCACTGATAGCTTATGCCCCAGGCTGTGGGAAAGTCTGGAACAGCTTGATGTTATCTTATGGAAATCAGTGATACTGTAACAACTAGAAAGGTATTTTGACATTTATTGCAAATTTTACCCATATTACTCTCATACATCTTCTTAGATCATAATTAGACAGTAAGCGCCCTATAAGAAGCTTTCTGCTTTTCTTTAAAACGTTATCTATAGCTGCCAAATTCAGATCAACACTTGAAAAATCGTTCTTCAAGTTGTTGTGGCTGTCTTCATTCTGAACCTACAGCCCTTCCTGGTCTCATGGGATATCAAGAACTTCTATTCAAGAAAATTTGCTGTAGACAGAGCATTTTGCCTCGGTGCCCTGGGTTAATTTGAGTGGTATTTAAATGCCCCTGGAATGCAACAATAGAAGTTTCAATGTAAAACTTACTGGGAAACATCTTTGTTACCTTGTAGTAGGGAATCTATTAAACTGAACACAAAAAGCACCATCCATACATGAAAATTGAATAAGCTGGACTGTATTACAATTAACAACTCTAATTTTACTAACCAATGCCATGCCAATAAATTTAACTAAAAAATTTAACTTCTGTAATCAAAAGACACCATTAATAGTGGGTAACAATAACACACAGAAGAGAAAATATTTGTAATATATATATCTGATAAATGGGCTCACAGTATGTGAACTCTTTAATAAGAAAAATGGCTGATAATCTAATTATAAAAATGGGCAGAAAATTTGAAGACACATTAGCAAAAAGATCCAAATAGCCAATCAGATATGAGAAGGTGTCCAACTTTATTAGTCATTATCATGGAAATCAAAAGTTCCAATGTGGTACTACCAAATGGGTAAAATGAAACAGATGGAAAGGGTCAAATGTGTATAGCTAGCAAATTTTCCTGCAAATGAAAATTTGTGGGTATGTAAACTTTACAACAATTTTAACTGGTATTTACTAAAGCTGAATTGCATACCTAGTGATGCAGCAATTCTATACCCAGAACAAATAGGTACATATACTTAACAAAGGACATGAGGTAAAAATGTTAATAGCATTGCTTTTCATCAATGGCTCAAACTTGAAATTACCCATTAAGAGAATAGTGGATAAATTGTGGTATTTTGACACAATAGAATATTAGTCATCAATGAGAATCAATGACCTACACTATACACAGAAATATAAATGAATACCGGTATGTCTGAATCTTATACTCTTGAGCCAGAGAAGCCAGATGCAAAAGCATACTTCCTATATAATTTAATTTATAAAGCTAAAAAATAAAGTCAGTTAAAACTTATTTATGTACTTAGATGTCAGGATAATAGGAACTTTGGGAAGATAGTAATGACTGGAAGGGATCATTGAAGAAGCCTCTAGCACTCTGATAATATTCTGATTCTTATTTTGAGTTCTGGTTACATAACTTTAATTTGTGAAAATTGATCTAGCTGACAGAATAGTTGCACTTCTGTTTTATATTGTAATTCAATAAAATGTTAAAAATATGTATGTGTGAGGTACCTATAAGCTTACTTCTTTTTCAGCTCCTAACCTTGTCTCTTATTTTCTGGCTTAACTTATCTGTCCTGGGATTCTGCTTCAGGTTTATCACTTTAACAAGAATTTGTTCCAGAAAGTAAAACATGTTGCCTAGAGCTCTCCCCATCTTCATGCAGTTTCCTTTTTCACCTGGACCGGGATCCTGGTTCTAATAAAGCTTGTACTGACGGCCTTCACTTACCAGAGATAAATAACTGCCACCACTGACATAAAGCCCCTGCAGTCATGACAATTTCTGCTCACCTTTTGTGGATACATGGGCACTGAGGTCTGGACAGGGCATGAGTTTACTATACCCCCTCAAAAGTGACTGATTTGAGTTATATGAGGTTTGACAATTAGATTCATAAACTTATCCTAGAAAAAGTGCTACACACCTACCTCATTGCTGAATATCACTATGGCCACCTTCGAAATACTCCCCTTCGGAAGCTGTGTACCTATGTCAGGGCCTGGTCAATCCTTCAAAACAATTTTAGAATTTTTTTTTCTTTTTCCAGAATGGCCATTAGATCCACCATCCTATCACCCTTGATGACTTGAATGTCACCAAAATGTCTTCCTTTCAATATTTCCTCTATCTATGGCTAAAGAAAAAATCATTGGGGTCCAGGTCAGGTGAATTGGGAGAGTGTTCCCATACACCTATTTGTTTACTGGCTAAAACCTCCTTCACAGACAGTGCCGCATGAGCTGGTGCATTGTCGTAATGCAAAAGCTGTGACCTATTGGCCAAAAGTTCTGTTCATTTTTGTCCACCTTTTTTATTCAACCTTTCAGCACTTCCAAATAGTCAACTCGGTTGACTGTTCAGTTGATACAAATTTATAATGAACAATCCATCTGCTATCAAAAAAGGTTAGCAACATTGTTTTGACTCTTGATTTGAACTGATGGAATGTTTTTGGTTGTGAAGAATTGGTTGGATTTGATTGTGCACTTTGAAACGTTTCATTGTCGTATTTGTGCATTACATTTCATCACCTGTGATAACATGATCCAAAACATTATCTTTTCTCTCCAAAAGCTCTTGGTAAACTAAAGCTGTGACATTCTTTGAAGGCACACAAAAATAACCAACAACAATAGTGACTGCCATTCAGCAAGATACTGCCACACATTGACACAAACACAGCTGTGAGATACTAATATGCCAAGTTTATGAAACCTTGCCCAGTTGTTTGTACATTGCTGCCAACATAAGCACATGGTAGTAAGTTGGGGAACCTCATTGTCAGACTTGTGCATTTCTCCCAGAAAGAGACTAGTCTTTGTTTCTTGGTGAGTTTACTATAGTCCTATCTGGCCACTTCTAGGACATTCCTGTCCCTTACCCCCACCCAAGTACATCTTTTATGTCTCAGACCCCTATAAAAAGAGCCCCACTGTCATTGCTATGTATTTGTCTGAAAAGTTGTGTAAGTTAGGTTTTGAATATAAATTGTAAGATAGATATAACTGGTTCCTATATTGTTATTTTAAAAAGTGAGGATTTATAATTTGTGTGATGCTGTAACATTTAAAATTTAATAATTTTTATATAAAGAACTTGAGACACTATCAAATAAATATCGGAGTTACTTTTCTTTGACTATGAAAAGTTAATCTGTATATGAATAGAGTTTTAATATCATTGGTAAATTGCTCTAAATTAGCTTTCACAGCTCACCACATTTCCCATATAACAAGTAGTCAACCCTCCACATCCACAGATTCTGGATCCACAGGTGCAACCAACCACGGAAAACAATATTTGAATAAAAAAGTGGTATGCTGTTGCTGACCTGTACTATGTATTTAGGCCTACAGTGGTTATATCTGTACTGAACTTGTACAGACTTTTTTCTTGTCATTATTCCTAAAAATACAGTTTAACAATGATTTACACAACATTTATATTATATTAGATATTATGAGTAATCTAGAGATGATTTAAAATATATGGAAGGGTATGGCTTGTTATATACAAACACTATGCCATTTTTATATAAGAGACTTGAACATCCAGGGATTTTGTTATCCACCAGGGTTCTGGAACCAATCCTTGAAGGACACCAAGGGATGATTATACTGAATAGGCTGAAGTGGATAGTTATGATCAGAGCATTATGTTTTTTTTTCTGGCTACCTACTTAAACATGCTTTATCAGATGCTGATTCCTACCCTATCATTGATATTTTGGGTAGAACCCATAACATTCTATGTACTTTTAGACATTAAAACAACTTCATTGTTAATAATTAAAATTTAAGACAAATCTAAATCAAAGCTTTCTTCACACATTTATTTTTAGTCTTGTCCTTAAAACTTCAGTTCAAGCCTGATCTGCTTTCCCAAAAGAAGAAGTAGGCACAAATGTTGCATTCTGTTTTAGAACCTCATTCCATTTAGTTCTTCTCCTCAACCACTTCCTCCCAACTTCTGGCTCATGTACAGTTGAACTGAGAAAGCAGTGTGGAAAGAATAAGGGCAAATGTTTTTCACTAGTTAGCCGGTACCTGATACAGGTGGTTCAATATTAGCTGGTAAAGTCTTTTTGTTTGCTTCTTTGTTTTTCAAAACAGGTGTTTTAATGCTTAGTCTTTTGTGTGCAATTATTAGTGCATTCTTTCAAAGACTGTAAGAATCCCCAAATTTTACTGTCTCCTAATAATGTGATGTGCACTTGGCTAACCTCATTTTAATCAACCCACAGCTGTTACTCTGTAGTGGAGCTTCATATGGTTTTTATCTTCTGGGACCTCTTTTATACTGATAGATATTTCTCTTGTGTTGATCCTTTAAAAATATGTCAGTAATAGCTACCTTTGTGGTATCTACTTGGAATTAGGAAGCTGAGGTTCTCTTGCCAGTCACAGGAATGCAGCTTGCTTTCATTGTTACCCTGTTTGTTTTTGGCAGGCTGCTCAAGGCAGCCTCCTGTCTTCAAACTATTTTAGACAAAAGTTGTAACAGGTAACTGTGCCCTACTTCCAACCTATAATGTGTGTTGCTCTCTGAAAAATGCTCTTGATTTCTGCAATGGTGGCAGCCCTGGACAAGCTAAAAAATTTTAGTAGCTCAGCCAGCATCCTTTCAGGTAAGATAACAAGTCTCCCTTCTAGCAAAATCCACGACTTCTGAAAGTGTTCTCTTAGTGCCTCCTTCGTTTGCCTTGAGATTGGGTAGGGGAGGGTAGAATCCTCATTTTCTCCACTGTGGGCATGAAGAGGAAATGCTGCAGCATTGTGTAATAGCTCTCTCCACCCCAATCAATTCTTACCATAATTGATGTGCTTTGGAAACTGGTATTAGTTATTCAACATGTTTGCCTTATTCTTTGCCCTGTATTTACAGGTCTGACAAATAAGTTTGTGAACTTGCCACCATGCGCTTATGTTGGCAGCACTGTACAGATTGATAAGGTTTCATAACCTTGGTATATCAATGTCTCACAGATGTGTTGGTGTTGATGTATGGCAGTGTCTTGCTGAGTGGTGTTCATTATTTTTGTTGCATGTTTCTTTGTTTTTCTTTAAGATTTATTTTTATTTTTATTGTTTTTTGACAGAGAGACAGACAGA
>PVKE010050069.1:0-11059 GCA_004027555.1 Craseonycteris thonglongyai | reverse complement strand
CACCTTCCCTCCCTCTCTCCCTCCCTCCTCCTCCCCCTCCCTCTGGCAATCACCAAGCTATTGAGTGTGTCCATAGGTCTCTGTGTCTTTGTTACTTTCACTTTTATATTCCACCTATAAGTGAGGTCATGTGTTTCCTGATTCTTTCAGTCTGACTTATTTCGCTTAATAAGATGGTCTCTAGGTCCATCCATGTTGCAACTCAACAAGAAAAAAACAAGCAATCCAATTAAACATCAAGTTTTAAAATGCCCTCTTTAGGTCTGCTTTAAAATTTTTAAATTATCACCCTCATTCTTCAAGTGTTTCTGGAAGTCAAATTTTTTTTAAAACTAAAAAAAAGAATTGAGTAGATTAGGTTGATAAAATAGTGTTGAGGCCCTTTTATTGTCCTACTTTAAGCTCCCCTTATCTCTTGTTTGGATAAGCCCCTTACCTGGTTTCTCTGCCCACAACTTCTTCCATTCAACTCATTCTTCACAGTGCTGCCAGAATGATGTTTATAAAATGCAACTTTGTTTATGTCACTGCCCCCCTCAGAAAACTTCAGCATGTCTTTCTTGCCTGCAGAATAAAATTCCAACGCCCTTGGTATGGTACTTAAGACTTTCCAAAGCCCAACACCAGCCTACCTTTCCTGCCACAACACCTTTTGCTCTAACCATCCACCCCACATTCCAAGCTCAGCTGACCATGAACTGGATTTGCCATGCATTTTCAAGCCTCGGTATCATGTTCATTCTATTTCTTCAACTTAGAAGACGCTTGCCCTTCTCCCCATTCTTTATCTACCAAAATCGAAGTCATCCTGGAAAGACCCAAGTTAAATTGCATCTCTAATCCCCAAGGAGAATTATTCCTTTTCTGGGTTGCCATTGTATTGTACACCACTAATTAATACTTATTTTCTAGATATTTCTATAACGGTTGGTTTTATAATGGTTGTCTTCCCTACTAGTCCAGAAGCTCCTTGCACAGAGTAGGAGATTGATAAATAAATTTAAATTTTAAAATTTTTTAATAAATGAGTGAGAGACAATGTAGTTAGCCAACGATCAGCAGTTTCTTAATAAAGTGAGACATTGGAAGCTTGAATGGGAACACTTGGCTCAGCCCCTTTAGAGCCAAGAAAGCAGATGGAAGAGCTCAACTGAAAAGACAAATTTTGCTCACATTAAGGGAAAGGTGTCTCCTGGTGAAAATGATGATATATCCTTATGGCTGGGCCCCTTAAGTATTCAATAAATAAAAGCTGCTCTCCCCTCCATTGGCTTCTACCTTGTACTGTGGTTGCCCTTGGCCCAATTTTCATAACGCTCAGCACATGGCACCTGCCCTTGTCCCACCCTGGACCTGAAGCCACTTGACAGTGACTCTCAGACCAAGAGTTTCTGTGTGAAGGGCTAGGGTTTCACACAAAAAGTCAGGATCCCAGTGCCAGGCACCAACACAGCTGCAACATACCCAGGAAAAGTGCTGGACAAAAATGAAGGAGTCAGGAAGGTGATTGAAATATAGAGGAGAACAGGGCAGGTGAGCAACAGATAGTAGAGGCCAACGGAGATTCCTCCCTGGGCTGATGAACTGTGGGAACTTCCACTTGAAGGTTGACCTCATGCTTGGCTCCTGAGCACTTGCCCTGTGGCTTCTGGTGATGCCTGGCAAGTCAAGGACTTAGATCTCAGCTTACACCAAGCCATCACTTGCTAGAACCAAATGTATTTAAAGCCACGAGGGAAAGTAAGTTTGTTTTCATTTCCACTGCCCACCATATCTTGCCTGTGTGAGCTCTGTGAGCAAAAAGGAGGTTGAGGAGAATTGGAATGCCTCTAACTCCCTTACTATGTCAACATATTGTAATGTTTAGTAGTATGTCATACTAAGATCTGGATGGGCAGGTGATTCTCAACCATATGGCACTATGAATAAGAAACTTAGCCTCTCTGCCCAGGTAACCTAATAGGAGTATAAAAGAAAAGAATAATTCTTATTCTAGATTGTAGAATTTTGGCTATACTCATAAATAATCAAGTTCACAAGAAACAAACACCCTATTAAGCAGCCTCATGGCTCCCTGCTTCCTCTAAACAGGCCTGGAAAATAGATCTCCAGGAGGAAGCAGAAAGGAAGACGCTTAACAGAACTAAGGATCAAAGTATCTGGCTGCCAGTTTGGGGGAGGTCTCCAGGCCATGTTTACCAACTCCCTGCCTCTCTTCCTCCTAAACACAGAAGAAAAACAGTGGAATCCTAAACTGCATTGCAGAAAACCCCATGCAAATTTCAGAATGCAAGTTAGAGACATCAAAGCTACAGAAACAATCAACTTACTAGATTAGCAGGGATGCTGACACACAAGTGCAGGAAATGCCAAGGACCAGATTCTCAATGTAAGGGGGGAAAACACAGGCCTCTTAAATATTTTGATTGATTTCCCTCCCCCACCCAAAACTTTCAGAGGTAGAGTTAGATGAGTGTTCTCCCTCTCATTAAAGAAGACAAATTATCTATAAAAATAACTATAGCAGACAACAGGAGGAGGTAAGTTCTCTAAGATTTATAGGTAGTATGTGTTTGATACACGGAAGAGGGAGACTTCCCCGGCTTGGGGAGTAGAATTGAGGCAATGGGGGTGGGGGCATATGGACTGTGTCTTCAAAATTTTAACAAGCAAAGATGAGAGTGAAGGGTATTCAAATAAAATGGAGCAAATTAAATAAAGGCATAGAGGCAGTTCAGTTAGGTTGGTGGGTAAGATCTGAGAGCTATGAGAGTAATGCAAAATTGGAATAAAAGGGAAGCCGTGACCAAATCATGAAAGACCTTGAGCTCAGTTAACTTTAAGCAATATGGAGTCATTGAAGGTTTATGGGAAGTAACATGATACAAGTTATAATTTTTATTGATTTATTGTTTATTTTCCAGGTGAGAAGGCAGGCGATAGATTAGAGTGGGAGGAGACTGAGGTAGGAAGACCATTTGGGAGAGTATTGCAATCTGTTAAAAGGGAATGATGTTTTGAACTAGTGAAACAGAAACATCTGATGATGCTGCTATAGACACTGATGGTCTGGAATGAGCAAAGAAGCCTTTAAAGGTGATTAAATCAAGCAGGAATACCAGTTTGAGAATCTCAAATAGGTATGGCAGCGAGACTCCAAATGCTTTTGCAGTGCATGGGACTAGAAGGCAAAGTCCACGGTGATTGGCTTTCTGAAAGACTGACATAAGTATTCATGGAAGGGCCAAGTACTCACTACCTGCAGGGAAAACAGTCATTCTGGAAGCCATGGGGCTGGTGCAGCATCTTCAAATATAAAATATACTAAATGTAGTAAGAGACATAATTACACAAAGAACAGTTCTAGAATTAACAAAAGGAGAAATATCAATGTTCTATAATATTTTTTTAATAAAAAGATAACATTTCTTACATATCCACTTTTCAAAGATCTTTAAAACTTTTTATTATTCAGCTTAGTGAGAGCACAGAGCCCTTTGGCAATAGGTATCAAAAGTCTTAAAATTGTCCACATTTTTTGGCTCAATAATTCAATAATTCAATTTCTAGGAAATGGTGCTAAGTAAATAATCATTGACATTTATTTGTAAATATTGGCTTTGTTTATATTGCTGAAAATTGGAAATAGCCCAAAAGTCTGAAATTGAGGATTTCCTATATAACTTTAGGTTCATCCATACAATAAAATATTATGTTGCCATTCAAAAGTGTGCTGCAAAACATTATGTACTGACTTAGACTGGCTCATTATATATGAATTAGGAGATCAATGAGAAAAATAGTATGTAAAATACATATTATTTTTTAAAAATATATGCGAGGATGACCATTGAGTTCATGAAACTTAGAAAACCTAGAAAAAATGCTACATACCTCATTACTGAATATCACTATGGTCACTTTTGAAGTACTCACTCCCCTTGGAAAGCTCTGTACTGATGCCAGTGTCTAGTCTACCCTTCAAAGAAATTCTGGCATGGCCATCAGAGCCATTGTCATATTATCCTCAATGTCCTGCTTGTCATCAAAATGTCTGTCTTTCAATATTTCCTTTGTCTTTAGGTAAAGAAAAAAGTCACTAGGGGCCAGAACAGGTGAGGAGGGAAGGTGTTCCAATACAGTTATTTGTGTACTGGCTAAAACCTCCCTCACACACAGTGCCATGTGAGCTGGTGCATCGTCGTGATGCAAAAGCCATGAGCGGTTGGTGAAAAGTTCGAATTGTTTTTGTGTAACTTTTTCATGTAGCCTTTTCAACACTTACAAATAGTCAGGTTGGTTGACTGTTTGTCCAGTTGGTACAAATTCATAATGAACAATCCCTCTGATATCAAAAAGTTTAGTAACTTTTGTTTGGACTCTGCATTTGGACTGACGGAATTTTTTGGTTTTGAAGAATTGGCAGATTTCCATTGTGCACTTGGACACTTTGTTTCGGAGTTGTATTGGTACACCCATGTTTCATCACCGGTGATAATGTGGCCCAAAACATCATCTTGCCTCTTGAAAAGGTCTTGGCAAACTTTGACTCTCCTTTGGTGAGCTCTTTCAAGACCATTTTTGCACATACATTTCTCATGCCAAGATTTTTTGTGAAGATTTTTCTGTTTCTCTATGGATATTTACTTCATCTGCTATGTTTCTCACAGTCAGCCAACAATTTTGTCACAAAATTTGACAAATTTTTGTGATGTTTTCATCAGGTCTGCTCTTTACTGGACTCCCTGACCTCTCTTCATCAGTGATGCTTTTTCTCCCTTCTGAAAAAAGTTCAATCCATTTGCTGTTTTCTTCATGGTATTATGCCCATAAACTTGTCCCTGATTTCACTTCCACTCTTGCCAAGTTTCACACGAAATTGCATGTTTGTTCATTACTCTAATTCAAATTCCAACATTCTCTCAAAAGCACACAAAAACACCCAACAACAATAATGAACACCACTCAGCAAGACACCATCACACGTTGACACAAACACAGCTGTGAGACACTGATATACCGAGGCTATGAAACCTTACTGGGTTGTTTGTACCATGTTGCCAATATAACCACGTAGGTCTGATAATTAAGTTCATGAACTTAATTATCAGACCTAGTATGATCAAAACACTATAACATATTCTAAAGTTAACCATGCTTATCTCTGAAGGGTAAGTGATAGTTGTTCTTTTTTCATGAAGTTCCTATAACAAATATTTACAAACATAATAAGGTAATGGGGTATCTTTAAAAGAGAACTGGTTAATAGGCCTCATTGCTCTAAATATTGTAGCGAATATGTGTTAATCACTTACTATGAGCCAGGTACTGATCTAGGTAATGGAAAAGGTGATAGGTCAATATCCCTACTCTCATGGGACTTAAAATTTAGAAGAATTCTGAGGAAGCCAGGATGGCTCAGTGGGTTAAGCACTCTCTTTGCAGCCCCAGGGACCAAGGATCAAATCCCAACCCTGGCCCGTGTAGACCCATATGCTGAATTGGGGTGTGCTTCCCATGCAGGAGGCCCCCAGTTCAGTTCTAACCCCCCCTCCACCCCCCCTGCAATACGCCCCTGGCTCAAGGGGGTGTGCCTCCCATGCGGGAGGCCCCCAGCCCAGTTCCCACCCTGTGCAAACCCCGCCCACCTGTGTGGAATAAAACCATGTTGAAAACCAATGATATACAATGATGGAGACTGCTCTGGGCTCACCCCCTTCTCTGTGTGTCTCTCCATCTCTGTCTCTCTCTCTCTCTCTCTCTCTCTCTCTCTCTCTGTCTCGATCAGAAACAATAAAATAAATCTTTTTTTTTTAATTTAGAAGAATTCATTTTTATTGCTCTGCCAGCGGAGAAGCTAAATGCCTTTATATTAAGACTTCTTCCATTGCAAATAATAACATGCAGTTTATTGGCTTCAGCGAAAAGGAAAATTTAGAAGTTCATAAAACTAAAATCCATGAGTGACCAATATCACACTTGATTAGGTGCATTGGAATCTTCAGAACTTGCTAATAATAAAATTGCAGCCTATTTGTGGTTGTGATGTCTCCATTATCAGCCCGGCTCTCCCAATAGTTTCAAGATAGTTGTCAATACCTCCAGACTTACGAGGATAACCAGTGTGCTTAACTACCCCAGCAGAAATACAGATACTGTCTTTCCAATGTTAAAAAGGAAAAACAGGATTCAGGGGATGCCAGGATAGCTCAGCAGGTTGAGCACTTACCTCGCAATAGTGAGGTAAGGAGTTCCATTCCTGGCCCCAGCCTGTGCAAACCCATGTGCTGAACTGCAGCACAACTGGTAATTGCCAGATGGCATGGTGACCAAGGATCTTGCCTTCCAAACAAGAGGCCTCCGGTTCATTTCTCACCCCACACATCCCCATGTATCCACCCATGTAGGATGAAACTGTGTCACAGCTAATCATATACAAGTATGGAAGCTATTCAGAGCCTTCCCTACTTCTCTCTCTCTCTCTTTACCTCTCTCCCCTTCTCTCAAAAATAAAAATAAATAAAAATAAATCGTAAAAATGAAAAAGAATGAATTAAAAGGATTTAATCCAGTTGGTTCTGAAGGGATCATGTACCCATCCCTGAACCACTCATCATGGACTGAAGAACCTAAGGCTCTGATGGGTCAATCCTGGGTCATGCAGCCTCCCTGAACATGAACTAAGTAAGAGTAGAGGAGAGATTTTCCCCAAGGAAAATCATAAACCTGTTACTAAAAGAATAAAGAATGGATGCTTAAATTGCAAAACACGTGAGACGTCCAATATAATCTTACAGTAGAAGCACAGAGGCAAGATGAACAATTCGAAGTTCTCGCTTCAAAGTATGAAATTTCACTGAAAAACAAAACAAAACAGGGATTCTGGGATGGCTTAGAGGGCTGAGCACTTGTCTTACAGCCCCAGGGTCCAAAGATCAAATCCCAGGGGAAGCCGGGATGGCTCAGTGGGTTAGGTGCTCACTTTGCAGCCCTAGGGACCAAGGATCGAATCCTGACCCTGGCTCGTGTGGACCCATATGCTGAACTGGGGAGTGCCCCCAGTTCGGTTCTTACCGGGGTGAGACCTGGCCCAGTTCCTGCCCTGTGCAGCCCAGCGCCCACCTGTGGAATGAAACTATGTGGAAAAACCAATGATGTGCAACTATGGAGACTGTTCTGGGCCCTCCCCATTCTCTCTGTCTCTGTCTCTGTCTCTGTATCTCTCTATCTCTCTCTCTCTGTCAAAAACAATAAAAATAAATCTTTAAAAAAAAAAGATTGAATCCCAGACCTAACCCATTTGGGCCCATATGCTGAACTGGGGAGTGCCCCCAGTTAGGTTCTCTCCAGGGTGAGACCCTGGCCAGGTTCCTGCCCTGTGTGGACCTACCCCCACCTGTGGAATGAAACTATGTAGAAAAACTAATGATGTGCAACTGTGGAGATTGCTCTGGGCTCTCCCCTTCTCTCTGTCTCTCTCTGTCTCTCTCTGTCTCTGTCTCTCTCTGTCAGAAACAATAAAGATAAAAAAATTAAAAAAACAAGCTGCATTTGACACTGTATAAAATGTTAGCAGATGATGTGTCACCAGCAAAACTACTTTTGGAATAACATAATCTAATTGTAGATATATTTTGAAAACATATATGTCTATTTTGTCATATGAATTCTGATCTCATACACATTGCGGGTGAACAGAGAATCAGTCATGTTAGAAATCTGCTCATTTTGTATAATAAATGATGTGAAGGGGACTCAAAGTCTTGTCACTATTTAGCAGCAAGATTAGGGCTATATCCCTAATTTATCTTTCCTCCTAGCATCTTTGCTCCACCTGGAGGACTTTCTACCCCATATAATTCCAACCAACAATAACTCTTCAAATTTCTAAGATTTCACTATGAGTGAAACACACCTAAAACTTGAAGAGATCAGCTCATAAACACCTCAATTTTGCTCTGGCTAAAGATTAAACGGTACCTATCCATAGGAATAACTAGCTAATTAGCAACATATGTCCCTCATTTATATCCAAAGCTGACTTTAAGTTCTTCTTCTCGTAATTATTTTTCATAAGTGTTTTAACATTTCAAAGCTCATACTTAATACTAAGCAACCAGGCTTGCCAAGTATATTCACAGTAGAACATCTGTCATTATATACCTAAATTAGTTCCATCCTCTGCTCACCTCATCTCTTCCTAACTGGGAGCAAGATTAATGTTCAATTCCAGGACTTGGTTACATGGAGGGCACTGGGTTTGAGGGATAAGATCAAGAGCTAATAACTAGGATTAGGGTGCAAAATCAGAACTGATCCAATAGAAAGTCTGACAATGCTGAGTAAATGAGTCTAAGTCACTACCTTTAATAACTTTCTTTCCACCTGTGCACTTGGTTAAAGACCCTGCAAGCAGCTGTGTCTCTGATTCCATGGCTCAGGGACTTCCTCCAGGTTCTACCTCCCATTCTTTACTTTGAACCTTATTGTTTTGGTCTGGTTTCCCTAGTTCCTTCCTGTTTCCTTGAATCTGGATTTTCCCTCTTTACCTATTCCCTTTGGGTTAATAACTGGGTTCCGGGCTTGCCTTGCTTCATAGACCTTTAACAATAAGCTCTGCAGCTCTAGGTAGCCCTCCCTACCCTTCCCTGTACCTAGCCACACAATTCCAGCTGGGCTGGGCACAGCCTGTGTCCAGTGGTCTGGCCCCTTGTCTCAGAAGAGAGATTGGACACTGGGTTCTCTTGAATGGAGTTCCTAGAGATCCTTTAGTCCGAGGTGAGAACTGAGTCTAGGCTGGGTCAGAAAACTCAGTCACTAATGCTAGTTGAGCACCTGCTATGTGCTAGGTACTTCTCTAAGTGCTGGGCATACAGCAGGAAATGAAACAAGGTCTCTGATCTCAAGGAACTTATGTTCTTGATAGATGGTGGAAAGGAGAAATACATAAACAATTAGACAAAATATTAATAATTACAGGCTAACATTGTGCTATACTGAACATAAAATTGGAGTGGTCAGGAAAGATAACCTGAGGGGGAATATGACTGATAAGAAGGAGTTGGCCTCAGGAAGATTTGGAGAAAGAGAGTTTGGAAGGCAAGGGAGCAACAGATGCAAAGACAGAGGTGAACTTGTCATCGTCCAGGAATGGAAGAAGAGACCAGCAGCCCGGGAAATTGACACATAATTTTCTTTACACACGAAAGGGGGCTCAAAAAGTCAGCTTAAGAAAATGCTGATTTTCTTTCCAACTCAACCAGAATTGTGACATAAATATGATACATAACTGTACCTGTTTGTGTGGGCACAAATTTTCCTGGCAGTTCTAGTAAATAAATGCAGGCCCAGTTGGGGTCTCCTTGACTCCTATCACAGCTGTGAACAAGGCCTCTGATAACATTGTTTTGTCACTTTTCACTCCCACCAACAATGAAGACAGATAAATGGCTTCCTGACAAATGGCCCCACTTTCCAGGGCCTGGGGCTGTGAAGGAAGGAGACAAGCCTTGGAACATTTCTCAGGCTCAGCTCCTGAGAGGGTTCATGGCCACGAACTCTCTGAGTCTGCTTCAGAAGGTACCGCTACATTATTTTTCTGAAAACTTTGAGTTTCCTCGCGGCTCATTAAAATGTCAAAAGGTATGAAACAGATTCCAGACTATGTGCCATCGCCATTTGCAACTGAAAAAGCCTGATGACACAAATAGGGATATAAATTGAAAAATGCCTTATGTTCTGCCTGTGTGTTTAGCCACAGTGCCCTGAAAAAGGCAAAAATGTGTCTTTTCTGGGAGTGGATTCTCACTCAGACAATAGTCTTTCCAGAGTTAATAGGTGTACTGTGTTGAACAGTGTCCTCCCAAAATTCATATTTGACTCGGAACCTCAGAATGTGACCTTTTTTGGAAATAGGGTCTTTGCTAGGGTGACCAGACGTCCTGCCATCCCGATTTTTAACAATTTGTCCCATGTCCCGGGGCATTTTAAAAAAGTCCCAGTTTTTGGAAAGAATGCACGACAAGCCAGGGAACGGCAGGAGATAGACCAAATTGTTAATCAAGAACCCCCTCCCCCTCGGTCAATGGTGTCCCGCTTTACCAATGTTAAAATCTGGTCACCATGGTCTTTGCAGAGGTAATTAGTTAAGATGAGTCATACCAGATCAGGGTGGGTCCCAACTCCAATGACTGGTGTCTTTATAAGAGAAAGAAGAAGGAGGGTCAGACACACAGGTACATACAACATAGGGAAGAAGGTCATTTGTAGATTGAGGCAAAGACTGGGCAGATGCAACTATCAATACAAGCCAAGGAACACCAGGATTGCTGGTAACCACCAGAAAGTAGCAGAGGCAAGGAAGGATTCTTACCGAGAGCCTTAAGAGGAAATGGGGGTTGGAGGGGGACCTGATTCTGGGAGCTGGGCACATAATGTGATGCATGGGTGATGTGATGTGGAGTTGTACATTGGAAAACTGTCTGATTGTTACCAATCAATGTCACCTCATTAAATTTAACAATAAAATATAACAATATTAAAAAAAAAAAAATAGAGAGAGCAAGATGGCGGCATGAGAGGAGAACCCAGACACCTACCTGGGAAGGGACTTATGAACAAAAAGGAACCCACAGGGGAAACCCTGAGAAGCACCCTCAACTGAGAGAACCACACAACGCAGAACAACTCACAAAGGTTAGAGGAAAAAGGGGAGAGCGGGAGAGGGAGGGAGAGGGAGGGAAAAGGAGCAGTTTGGGGACAGGAACGGAGCGTGGAGCGCGGCCCGGGGCTGGCAAAAACAAAGGGGGATTGGGGGACTACAGCCAAAGTGGAGCTAGACCCAGGGCGGGCTGGAAGCCGAGACCTAGGGAGCATGGAAGCCCCACAGGAATGTGGACAATTTAACATCCCAACTCAAGGGGCGACACGCGGTGCCCTAATCAGATCACAGAGCCTAAAGTGGGACAGGGACTATGGAGCAGGGCGGCGGCACTTCCCGGTGGGCGGGGTGAGAGCAGGGCACCAGCCCGCAGCAGCTCGGCACCCCTGATTCACAGAG
>PVKE010050068.1:0-11063 GCA_004027555.1 Craseonycteris thonglongyai | reverse complement strand
TCTCTCTCTCTCTGTCTCTGTCTCTGTATCTCTCTCTCTCTCTCTGTCAAAAATAAAAATAAATAAATAAAAATATATTTAAAAAAAACCAAAACATTTATTCTGTAAAATTTCATCTATAATTACATACAGCTTCTGATATTTGTTTCATTCTTGATTTTTTTAGAATTAAAAAATAAAAGTGTGGTGAGGCCTTCACATAGCCTAATAGGTCAAATCTGCTTTGGGCCAAAATGAAATCAGTAACAAAATAGTATAATTAACATAAATAAGATTTGGAAATGGTTTAATTTCTATTTATGTCTCAGAAATGAGATAAGATGAGTTGAGAAAAAGACAGTTGGTAAATAGTGTATATTGAAGAAAAATAAAATAATCTAATCTAAAAAAGAAGTACAGTAGAATCTCAATTAACTGACACCCATGGAGACTGGTAGATGCCAAATAAATAGTTTCTGTTTGCTTGAGAGGTACTATTAAAAATAGGCCTAACTAATACTGTACCCTATACTATACCATACCATACCATAAACTCTGTATTGCCTTAATATTAATTTTGACATACAGTAATTAAAAGCAAATTAAGACAAAAAGGACAAATTTAATATAATATGGTTTATTATAAAAAAACAGCTCTGTGAATGCAGTGTATAACTTTAGTAAAATGGCAGTCAATAAACTTTTCAACTTAATAAATTTCAGTAACAATTTTTTTTAATTTCAGATAACTTAGAAAAAAAGCACACACATACACACTTAAAACTGTTAAGAGAAAAGACGGCAGCATGAGAGGATGACCCCGATACCTACCTACGAAGGGACTTATGAACAAAGGGGAATCCACAGGGGAAACCCTGAGAAGCACCCTCAACTGAGAGAACCATACAATGCAGAACAACACCCAAAGGTTACAGAAAAAAGGGGCGAGCAGGAGATGATAGGGGATGGAGCAGTTAGGGGATAGGGATGCAGAACCTGGCCCAGGGCTGGCAAAAACAAAGGGGGATTGGGGAACTATGGTCAAAGTAGAACTGGATCGAGGGCGGGCTGGAAGCCAAGACCTAAGGAGCGTGGAAGCCCCACAAGACTGTGGACATTTAACAGCCAAACTCCAGGGGCAGCACACGGTGCCCTAATCAGAAAACGGAGCCTGAGGTGGAACAGGAACTGTGGAGCAGGGTGGCTGCACTTCCCGGGCGGGCAGGGAGAGAGCAGGGCACCAGCCCACAGCAGCTCGGCACCCCGATTTATGAAGGAGACACAGCTGAGCTCCTAGAGCTGACTGTGAGGGAGCTCCTTTTGAAGACAGGGCTCTTGGAGTGAGGGCAGCGACTTGAGTGGACACCGAGGCAGCATGCTCGGCTGCATTAAACGTGCTTAAAATGAACACGGAGATCTTTGAGACCCAGCAGAGTTGCCGGTGGAGCTATGGCCAGCCTCTGCCAAGCCCTGCCTGACTGCACTACTGCCAAGCTGCCACCCTGCAGGCCTGGCTCACAGACACAATTAAAGCAAATGCAGCCAATCAGAGGGGAGAAAAAGCCGAGCTGCTGCACCCTGCGCACACTGAACCACCAGCCCCCCTGCTGACAGAGGAATCTGCTATTGTGTCTCAGGCCCACCCTAGCTCCTACTCACAGGTCTCCACCCCTGCCCACACCTTCACTACCCTGCCTTTTAACAGCTAAGATAGCAACCTGAAGAGCAACCCCAGGACACAGAAACTGACTGCTTCCCACAAACCTCTCCCCAAAACTCCTCCTCCCACAACTGAGCCCATAAAAAAAAAATTAAAAAGAAGCCCATCTGATAGGCAAACCCTCAGAGGAAAAACATACTCATTTGTAAAGCAAAAAGAACCATATCAAACACAATGCACACCTCAGAATCCAAAGCCCCTCCAAAAGATCATAGGCATTCTTTAGAAAAGGAGCTTGCACACTTGGAATCAAATCTAAGTGAAACAGAATTCAGAGCTGCAATACTCAAGACACTCAGAGAGCTTAGTAAATGCTGGCAAAGTACCCAGACACAGTTAAATGATCTCAAGAAGAAATTTTTTGAGCAAAATTAGTACTTTACCAATAAAATTGAGAAGCTAGAGCAGAACCAAAAGGAACTCCTCGAAATGAAAGGCATAATAGGGGAGCTGAAAAAAGAATTGACCAGCATAGGAAACAGGGCCGATCAGCTAGAGGAAAGAATGACTGAAATCGAAGATAGAAACATGGAAATATCACAGAGGGAAGAAGAAAGGGAAAGGAGAATCAAGAGAAATGAAAGAGCCCTACAAGAACTCTCTGACTCCATTAGAAAGAACAACATTAGAATAATAGTGGTATCAGAAGGAAGTGAGATGAAATCTTCTCAGAGTCTACTAAAACAAATAGTGGATGAGAATTTTCCTAACTATGGAAAGATCCAGAACCCCAAATTCAAGAGAAAATTGGGAGCCCTAGCTACCTAGACCCTAGCAGATCTTTTCCAAGGCACACTGTTCTGAAAATGACACAAACCAAAGACAAAGAAAGAATCCTCAAGGCTGCCAGGGAAAAACAAAATATAACTTTCAAAGGAAAAACTATCAGGCTGTCACCAGACTTCTCAGCAGAAACTCTGCAAGCCAGGAAGGAGTGGACCCCAATCTTCAAACTATTAAAAGAGATAAATTTTCAACCAAGAATTAACTATCCAGCAAAATTAACCTTTAGATATGAAGGAGGAATTAATGCCTTTTCAGGTATACAGAAGCTGAGGGAATTCTCCAGCTCAAAACCAGCACTCCAAGAAATACTGAAGGAGGCTATCTGACCTGAAACAAGAAATCAAAATAAATGGAGAAAAGTTGGGACAACAAAAAAATTGAAAGGAAAGAAGAAATGGATACAGGACATCCTCATATATCAATCATCACCCTGAATGTAAATGGACTGAATTCACCAATAAAGAGGCACAGGGTAGCAGACTGAATTAAAAAACAAAATCCTTGGAGAAGCCGGGATGGCTCAGTGGATTAGGCGCTCACTTTGCATCGCCGGGGACCGAGGATCGAATTCCAGCCCCGGCCCATGTGGAAACATATGCTGAACTGGGAGCTCCCCCAGTTCAGTTCTCTTTCTCTCTCTGTCTCTGTATCTCTCTCTCTCTCTGTGTCAAAAATAAAATAAATAAAAATATATTTAAAAAGAAATCCAATCATATGCTGCCTACAAGAGACACACCTCAGCCACAGAGACAAACATCGACTCAGGATAAAAGGATGGAAAACAATACTCCAGGCAAATGGCAGTCAGAAAAAAGCAGAAGTGGCCACACTGATTTCTGATGAAATAGACATCAGGATAAAAAAAATAAGAAGACATAAAGATGGACATATTATTTTGATAAAAGGGACAATACACCAAGAAAGCATGACACTCATCAATATACATGCCCCCAACCAAGAAGCACCAAAATTTATAAAGCAACCACTAACAGATCTAATAGGAGAATTTGACAAAAATACAATTATAGTAGGGCATCTAAACACCCCCCTGACAACATTGGACAGATCATCCAAGCAGAAACTAAATAAGGAAATTGCAGCTTTAAATAATATATTGCAGGAAATGGATATAATTGACATTTACAGGTCATTCCATCCTACAACAAAGGGCTATACATTTTACTCTAGTGCACATGGAACATTTTCAAGGATAGACCATATCCTGGGACGTAAATCCAACCTCACCAAATTTAAGGGCATCCAAATCATACCAAGTCTATTCTCAGACCACAAAGCATTGAAACTAGAGATCAATTGCAAAATATCAAGTGCAGAGAGAACCACATATAAATGGAGATTGAACAACATGTTATTAAAAAGTGACTGGATCAAAGAGGAAATAAAACAAGAAATTTAAAAAATTATAGAAACAAATGACAATGAGAACACAATGTACCAAAATTTCTGAAACACAGTGAAAGCAGTATTAAGAGGGAAATTTATATCATTATAGGCTTATCTCAAGAAACAAGAAAAACTACAAGTAAACACCCTCACATCTCATCTTATAGAGCTAAAAAAAGAAAAACAGAGGTCCCCCAAAGCCAGCAGAAGAAAAGAATTAATAAAAATTAAAGCAGAACTTAATGAAATTCAGAACAGAAAAACTATCGATAAAATTAATGCCACAAACAGCTGGTTCTTTGAAAAAATCAATAAAATTGACAAACCACTGTCTAGGCTCACCAAGGGGCAAAGAGAAAAATCTATTTCCAGAATACAGAATGATAGGGGAGAGATCACAACTGATACTGCAGAAATACAAACAATCATAAGAGATTATTATGAAAGACTCTATGCCACCAAGTTTGACAATCTAGAGGAAATGGACAAATTTCTCAAAACATATAGTTTACCTAAACTGAACCAAGAAGATTTGGATAACTTAAATAGACCAATCAACAGTACAGAACTTGAAACAACTATCCAAAATCTGCCCAAAGGCAAAAGGCCTGGACCAGATGGGTTTACCAGTGAGAACCAATGAGTTCTACCAGTCATTCGAAGAAGAACTAATGCCCATCTTCCTCAAACTACTCCAGAAAATTCAAGAGGAGGCAGCACCACCCAACTCTTTCTATGAAGCTACCCTGTTTTCCCCAAAATAAGACAGTGTCTTATATCCTGTTTCCCCGAAAATAAGACAGTGTCTTATATTAATTTTTGCTCCCAATGATGCACTAGGTCTTATTTTCGGGGGGATGCCTTATACGTATTTCAGCGAGAGGCAAAACTGTAAGTAGGTCTTATTTTGGGGGGATGTCTTACTTTCGGGGAAACACGGTAATATCTCCCTAATACCAAAACCTGGGAAAGACAATACCAAAAAGGAAAACTATAGGCCAATCTCACTGATGAACACTGATGCAAGAATCTTAAATAAAATTTTAGCTAACAGAATACAACAATACACTAAAAATATTATTCACCATGACCAAGTGGGATTCATCCCAGGGGCACAAGGATGGTTCAACATACGCAGATCAATCAATGTAATTCAGCACATAAGCCAAGCAAAGGATAAAAACCACATGATTATCTCAATTGATGCAGAAAAAACATTTGACAAGATACAACACCCATTTATGATAAAAACACTGAATAAAATGGGAATCAAAGGAAAGTACCTCAACATAATAAAGACCATATATGACAAACCCTCAGTAAATATTATACTGAATGGGGAAAAGCTAAAACCTATTTTCCTAAAGTCAGGAACAAGACAGGGATGCTCCCTGTCACCACTGCTGTTCAACATAGTTCTGGAAGTTCTAGCCAGAGCAATCAGACAAGAGAAAGGAATAAAAGGTATTAGAATTGGGAGAGAAGAAGTTAAACTGTCACTCTTTGCAGATGACATGATCCTCTATATAGAAAACTCTAAAGACTCTATCAGAATTCTATTACAAATAATAGACAAATACAGTAGAGTTGCAGGCTACAAAATCAATGTCCAAAAATCAACCGCATTTTTTATGCCAACAATGAAACTTCTGAAAGAGAGATGAGACGATCTGTTCCCTTTGCCATTGCAAACAAAAAAATGAAATACCTAGAAATAAATCTAACAAAGAACATGAAGAACTTATGCACTGAAAACTATAATACACTGTTAAAAGAAATTAAAGAGGACAAAAAGAAATGGAAAGACATTCCATGTTCATGGATTGGAAGAATCAACATAGTTAAAATGGCCATACTCCCCAAAGCAATATACAGATTCAATGCCATTCCCATCAAAATTTCATAGTCATTTTTTCAAGAAATAGATTTTAAAAATCATCAAATTTGTATGGAACCACAAAAGACCATGAATCGCAAAAGCTATCTTAAGAAAGAAGGATAAAGCTGGGGTAACTCACTGCCTGACTTTTATCTGTACTACAAAGCCTCAGTAATCAAAACAGCTTGGTACTGGCAGAAAAACAGACACATGGACCAATGGAACAGAGTTGAAAACCCAGAATAGACCCACAAATATATGGACAGATTATTTTTGATAAAGGATCAAAAAATATACAGTGGGGAAAAGAAAGCCTCTGCAGTAAATGGTGCTGGGAAAATTGGAAAACCACATGCAAAAGGCTGAATGTGAACTGCAATCTCTCACCATATACCAAAATTAACTCAAAATGGATTAAAGACCTCCAAATAAGAAAGGAAACAATAAATCACATAGAAGAAAACATTGGCACTAAACTTATAGACCTAGGATTCAGGGAGGACTTTATGAATCTGACCTCAATGGCAAGGGAAGTAAAAGCACAAATAAATGAATGGGACCTTATCAAGCTGAAAAGCTTCTGCACTGCAAAGGAAACCATCAACAAAGCAAAGAGGCAACCAACCAACGGGGAAAAAATGTTTGCAAACAATGCCTCTGATAAGGGGCTAATATAAAAATTATACAAAGAACTTGTAGACCTCAACAAGAAAAAAAACAAACAATCCAATTAAAAAATGGACAGATGACCTTAACAGACACTTCTCTCATGAAGATATATGTATGGCCAACAGATATATGAAAAAATGCTCAACTTCACTGGCAATTAGGGAGATGCAAATAAAAACCACAATGAGATACCATCTTACACCTGTTAGAATGGCTATAATCAACAAGACAAGGGATAACAAGTGCTGGAGAGGCTGTGGGCACAAAGGAACCCTCATACACTTCTGGTGGGAATGTAAACTGGTACAACCACTATGGAAGGCTGTATGGAGATTCCTCAAAAAATTAGTAATGGAATTACCATATGACCCAGCCATCCCTCTACTGGGCATCTACCCAAAAAACCTGAAAATCTTAATCTTTAAAGATGTTTGTACCGGCATGTTCATTGCAGTACTGTTCACAGTGGCCAGAACATGGAAACAACCAAAATGCCCTTTGATAGATGACTGGATAAAGTTGTGGTACATTTACACAGTGGAATACTACTCAGCGATAAGAAAAGATGAAATACAGTCATTAGTGACAACATGGATGGACCTAGAGACCATCCTATTAAGTAAAGTAAATCAGACTGAAAGGGTCAGGGAACATATGACCTCACTTATAGGTGGAATATAAAACTGAAAGTAACAAAGACACAGAGACCTCACTCAATAGCTGGGTGATTGCCTGAGGGAAGGGGAGGAGTGGAGAGGGAGAGTGGGAGGGGAGGTGGGAGTGGGCACCAGCATTATGGACACACTCAATAGTTTGGTGGTTACCTGGGGAGGGGGGAGGGAGAGATGGGGGGTAGGTGGGAATGGACACCAAATATATGGTGATGGAAGGGGAGCTGATTCTGGGTGGTGGGCACATAATGCGATGCATAGGTGTTGTGATATGGACTTGTACATCCAGAAACTATCTAATTGTTACCAATCAATGTCACCCCAATAAATTTAACAATAATAATCAATCAATCAATCAATCAATCAAAATAATAAATACAATGATATATAAAACAAACAAACAAAAAACTGTTTTGATAGGGGTAAAGATTTTACTAGGTAGACATTGCATCAGGATCATCAGGATCAGATGATGTAGCTAGACAGGACCAGAGGAAGTGGATATAGATGGTTTTGTATCTACATCAATATATGATGCTCTACTGGCAAAGTTGAATGCAGCTTTCTTAAAAAATGAATATCAGCTTGCTTTGAGGGCCTACATCTCTCACACAAAGTCACGGTTTGCACGATGTGCAACTGCATAACATGAGATTTTATTTGAATTTTTATTTAAAGTATTATTTTTTCAACATTTTTGCCCATGGCTTGAGTTGCATTTAATGGAGAGTCTACTGTATTTTGAAAGAAGGTATGGAGTAGTCCTTCTTAAGCCCTCAAGCCCTTTCGATGAACATGTGTACGGATCCTATTTTCTCTCCCAGCAGCATTTCGACATTCGTCTTATATCCACTTGCCTCATCCATCAAAATTAAAAATTTTGTGAATGTGGATGATATACTTTTTGAGATATCGCATTTCAATGAAGTCAGTGTCCACACCATGTATTTGAGACAAATTTAAATGCCATCTGGGGAGGTTAAGTCCCCAAATGTTAAGTCGTGGCTTGAGGGGTTAAAGGGTCATATACTTTATCAGAATGATAAATATCACATTGTGGGGTTGTTGTGTTTTTTTTGTTTTTGTTTTCCTGTGTTTTAAGTTTCAAGAGAAAGAAAAATTCTTATTCCATCTTAACTGCAACATTACTTACACGATATCTGTTCTGTATAAAGACTAACCCTAGAAATAATTAGAATATTTTAAGTGTAGTTAGTAAATTTAATGTTGAAGCTAGAAATCACACTAGTGTGAAAAATGTAGATTAGCACTTTCCATTTTGTGTTTTGAATATAAGATCTAATATAAATTATATTACATTTACCTAATCAATTAAATATTTAAAAGGTAAAGGATTCAATTGTCCATAGGTATAAAAATCAATTAAAATAACAGTGCGATTGATACTGATAAAAGAACTATTAAATAGATTCTTGTGTATCCCTGGTACTTCATTCACATAATTATATTGTCATTTGTGTATTTATTCAACAAACATACTATAGCAATTATTTCTATTTTATGGGTGAAGATACTAATACTCAGAGACACGAAGGAACTCACAGTTACATAAGCACTAACTGTCAGAGCCAGGGACAAAGCAGGGCTGATTCTGTTTCATGCTGTCAAAATGAAAATAATGTCTGATTTTGGACAATTTTGGAGCTGAATTAAATGCAATTCAGGATTATCACCTTTAACCTGTCTAATAATCTAAATAGTCGCCTGAATCTGCAGAAGTACTCATATCAGAATCATTTATCTGATTTTCTTTCCACTTTCCTCTCTTTAATATACCATACACACAAATGTTAACAATATTTTACTTTGCTATCATATGGTTATGAACCATCTTCAGGAGAATAAGACACAAAACATCAAGGGTTTCTGCCACCTGAAAGATTAAAAGTCTGGTAGCAGCTTTCATCCCACTCTGCTTGAACCTGTCTGCACCAACTGAGCTAGCAGACTGTTTAAAGTTCCTGTGGCTTGGGCAAAAGCCAGCCCTAACAGACACGGTTTCATAGAAGAGAGACTTTTTCCCCTTACAACTGGCCAAGTTATAAATCCTTCCTTGGTTGAGTCTGATTAGGAAGGTAACACTGGGGGAAAGTGGAACGAAGTGTGGGAGTCACTTGCAGAGGAGAAAGTATGTTTTATTTAAAAAATAAAAATTATAATAATAATAGAAAGCCATCAGCTGCAAAAAAGGCATAAAGGCACAGCCAACTTGAGTTTGTATCAGAAGCTAAAAGATGTTACACTTCAGTCATTGCTTTGTCTCTGGATTCACAACTGCCACAACATATAAAGCAACCAAACCTGTCTCCACCTCAGTGTCGTCATTTTCCTTGGTTGGCTCTAAATAACTTCTCATTTCATTCACTCGCTCATTCACTTATGCATTTCATCATCATGTTTTATTTATGCCTGCAATAAACCATATCACTGTTCTGAAATTCTGTCTGACGCTCTTTAGGTACATCTTACTCTACTTTGTAATTAATTAGCCTCAAAACTACTGAAATCTCTCTCTCCAACCCAGAGTAGTCTCAAATAGAATAATAGTCTTTTGAAAATACATAATGTGACTTTTTTTGACAGAGAAATATACATGTCATATGCCTTCAATTCAAAAATGCTGATGCAAATACTTATATTTCTGTTGTACTAGAATAATGCAACAATTTCTTTTGTGTTCACAGAAAGATCAAACAATCACCAGTAAGTAACTACAATAGGGACTTTTAACCAGGGATACTTGTGCCTCCAATTAAATGAGCTGTGAGGGGTTTATGAACACTTGAAATTATAATTTTAAATATACACACACATATATATACTTAAAATTATCAGAATTTCAAGTGAAAATGAATTTCAAGTGAATATATATGTGTGTGTGTGTATATATATATACATATATATATAATATTCAGTACAGACATTTGATAATTTTACCAGATTCTCAGATAGTCTGTGACACACATACACAAAATTCTATATCATATATGTGTATACATTTCTATTGAAATTTATAGTTAAAAAGGATTGTATTGCTAATTGGCAATGATTATGCTCAATTCAGGAAATGGTTCTCCTAAAATCAATCTTCTATGCCAGGGGTTCCCAACCTTTTTATACCCTAGGGCACATTCTAAAATATCAGTAGGGCGGCGGGCACCAGCTATTTCTAAGGATATTTATTATTGAACAAGAATAAAAAATAATAAACAAAAATAATTTTAAAATAATAACTTTATTGTACAAATTATATACACACAAAGAAACATATACAAAACATAATACAAAGTAAATAAAAAACACACATATAATAAAATCATTTAAAAAAACATAAAAGAAAACATAAAAAAAACAATCTGTCAGTGTGATCTTTGGCATTGCATTTCATTGGCCAGTGCCTCATAATTAGGAGAGTATGACGACAACCCTGCTAGCAAACAATTATTAAGATGCTTATTGGTAAGTCGAGATCTATATCGTGATTTTATTATATTCATGTTTGAAAACAAAGATTCGCATAAATACGTTGACCCAAAAAACGATTTCATTTTATATGCCGCTTTTTTTAAAAATGGGAACCTTTCTTTGTCGACTATGTTCCATAAGTCCTCTGATATTAAGGATTTTAGCAAAATATCGTTCTTAAGGTTCAAAATTTCTAACTCTAGTTCTTCTGCTTTCCCCTGAACAAGGTCTGCAATACATGCGGCTAGTTCTATTCCATTGATTTGGCAGGTAAAAGGATTGATACAGAAGGAGACAATTGGCTCGATATTTGTAAACTGCAGAAATCTCTCTTCAAACTGTTTTTGAAGCACTTGCAGGGTCTCAATAAATAATGACACATTTAATTCATTGTTACCTAGCATTTTCCTCATATATGGGAAGTGCACAAGAGACTTGATATGCAGATGTGATATCAACAAAGTCAATT